>PVJA010052067.1:0-12570 GCA_004027025.1 Myocastor coypus
TTTATTGTTTCAGAACCTTTGTTTGTTTATTCACTCATTTTTATGGCTGGCTCAGCCCTCCCCGAGGGCAGGGCTGGCGCAGCATGTGGTGCCGGGGATTGAACCGCAGTCCCTGAAGCCACCCAAGCTTTCCCAAGCAGGCGCTTTAGACCACTGAGCCATCCCGCCGGGCCCTACACCTGAAACATTTCAATCATTTTTCATTAGCCTCTGTAGACACACAAATTCAAAGCTCCTGGACAGAAATGATCTAAAGCAGCGGTTCTCAACCTGTGGGTCACAACCCCAGCAGGGGTCGAATGACCAAAACACGAGTCGGTCGCCTAAAGCCATCGGAAATACATATTTAAACCCATGCTATGCCATGGTGAAATGTTATTTATTGGAATTAGTAATCTGAAATAGCCACCAGAATTATTTTTTGGTATGGGGCCACTGCAACATGAGGAACTGTATTGCAGGGTCATGGCATTAGAAAGGTTGAGAACCACTGATCTAAAGTGTCACCACAAAGCTCAGGAATTGGGTACTGTTATCAAAAGCACAAAAGAGTGGCCCATGAATTCCCCAAAATGGAAGCTGTATGCTTCTCAAAAGAACAGGACTTTTCTGGGGGCTGAAAAGACTTATTAACACATGTGACAGGCCTGCCCACTCCTCCCCACCCCCCACCAAGGAGGCACAAGGCCAGATGACATCAGCCTTGGACAGTCAGAGAAACCCCATCATGAAGCAATTTGCTTCCCCCAGCCACTCTAATTTAACAATTAGTTTAACAACCCTAGTCAGGCTTTTGCTGCTAGAGCAGGAAGTGATCCTGATTGGCAGCAGCTTTAACCTAGAAGCTTCAGGAAAGACCACCACCACCACTCATTGCTCTTGCTTCACCTGGCTTGCAACTCCTGCTAACACATACAAATATTCTAAATCTCTCCAAAAAGGTTCCATTTCTCAAGCCTCCCAAAGTAGGCTCCTGGCAAACTCTCCTGTTTTTCTACTGCTCCCACTATAGCTATTCTCTCTCCAGCAGAGCTGCATATTCTCCCACAACATACACTCTACCTTATCTCAGGAAACATATCAGGCAAGGATTCTGATGTCAGTCACTTTCCTGGCTCTTTGGGAGCTGGGGTATGGAAGGCAAGCTTATGAACAAGCCATGCTGCAAGGAGAGGAGTGCCATCCATAGATATGGTACTCTTGGGACATTCTGGGTACAAATCTTGCCAGAGAATAAGCCTCTGGAGCTAGCTTTGTCCTGATCTCAGACAGCACACTCAGCTCTCTCTCCGCATGGCCAAAGGGCCCTGGGCAAGAATGTAGAATTCTCCCTTTCCACCTTGCTCTGCTCCTTCCCTTAATTCCTCTGGAGCTCTACCTGAAGCTTAATGCTAAATTTCAGACAGACAGACAGACAGACAGACAGAGATGGAGACAGAGACAGAGGAAGACAGATTATTAAGGGGACATCAAAAAAAAAGAAAGTTTATAAAGGCACAATTCTACAGAAACCTGGAGCCTATTTTAAAATACAGCATTAGAATTCCAAGATAGATGGGGTGAGCCCAGGGACCAGAATAGCAGACCCTCAAAAAGGAAATCATCCCTGCATGACTACATGGAAATTTCAGAGAGACCGTGGAGAAGAAATGGCATGTAAAAATGGAACAACAACAACTTAGGAAATTAATCTGATCAAAAATAAAACTGAGAGATGCCAAGGTCAATCATGGAGCATTATTTTAGTCCACCAAAGTAAACCAATGAGAGTGATTATCAATGGAATTAGTTGGTGATGCTCCTGGCACAAGACATATCCTGAGAAAGAAGGTTCTTCCCAATTTTCCCTTCTCAGTGGCTAGAAAAAAGGTCAGCATTTAGTTTATAGACAGTGCCAGCAAGCTGACTGACAAGTGAAGTGTAAATAAATCACCAGGACCATATGGTATCCACCTAGGAGTCCTAAAGGAATTCAAGGGTGAAATTGTAGAACTGCTGCCCAAAATATGTAACCTCTGATTACAAAGTCACTCATGCTCTGGCATTGGCAAAATGCCCACAGAGGCTCCATTCATAAAAAAAATAAAAATAAAAATAAAAATAAAAAAGACTAGGAAGAATTGCCATTTGATACTAGGAAGGTAGGCAGAATAGATACTACGGACAGACTTACCAAGTAGGTAAGAAGACATGACTTAAGAGGAAAAGATAGTGTGGTGCTAAGAAGAGCAAACCATGTATGTATGAATTCTTGATAGAGTTAGTATAAATATGAATTAAACAGAATTTGTGGATGTTCATAACATAACTTTACAGGAAAGTATTAGTGAGATACTACAGTAAAAAGGTTTTTTTAACTGGCTAATGATAAGGAAAACATGTTTTAAGGGAAACAGCTTATAGACCAGAGAGAGAGAAAAGGAACAAAGAATAGAAAGAGGAGGGGGGAGCAGGAGGAAGAGGCGTGTTTTAACACATTTAAAAAGTCTTAAGATCCATATCAATGGGGCTGGGGAGATAGCTCTGAGGCACAAGTGCCTGCTGGGCAAGTGCAAGGTCGTGAGTTCGAACCCTGGTCCCACAAGAAAAAAAAAAAAAGATCCATATCAATCAACTATAATGTGTGTACATTTGATCAGAAATAAAATACACTTAAAAAAAAAGAACAGAAACTTCTCCAAATGAAATAAAAGCTGACGATATTGAGACATTAACAATAGCTTTGGTCTTAGAATCTGCAGGAAAGAATGAGCTATATTATGGAGCTATACTCTTCCAAGCTGGGAAAGGAAAGACTGATCTTGAAAATAATAAAAAGCTCTTTTCAGGTTCTAAGATGGATGACAGAGGTAGCTGAGCTGTAGCTTAATGGATTTATTCACCTTGTGATAGTTTCTTAGCTTCCTATTCGAAGGAGATGAATTCTGGGTTCCATTCCCTGGATCTTATGACCGTGGGCTCCAGAACCTACATATATCTGGAAAAATAGCAACACATCAGATTTAGCTACCATAAAGTGATTTTCACTAGACTATCAGGAAGTGTGTCTACCACATCTGGCTAAACCCTGACCAATCAGGACTGTCATGGGCCAACCATTCTTCCTTCAACTACACCATCATTCAGTTAATGAAATTAAGGATTATAAATCCATGATCGATATTCACAGAGAAGTTCATCTGATATCATGAATCAAGATTTCTAAAACACACAAGACTGGATTTTCCAATTCCTTTATAGTAATTTTCATTAGTCTGTCTATATCTTGATCATTAAAAAGGGAATTAACTATAAAAATACAAACCTGAATAAGCTCAGCATGCCAACCCATTCCCTTGTAAACTATCCTATCTACCTATATAATTCTGCCATCTCTAATATAGATTATTGTGCCACATGGTGACAGGCTCAAACATCTCTACTTATCCATTAAGTACAAGTGACATCATACCTTCTCCCCACAATCTTCCCATAGCCATCTAAGACCTTAAAACTGACTCTATCATCTTGGGACTAAGATGAAGTCTTTGTTGGAAAAGATGCAAACAAAAAAATTCTTTCTATGTTGTATGTTCTACTATACTGTCTGTGTCCATGGGATCAAATGGTGACTCTCCTAATTATCAATGGAATGAGTTCAGGGCACAACATCCTCATTTGTCTAATAGGTATAATAACTTTAGTTCATGTTTTATGTCACTAACTATGAAATTAACACAAACTTTTACCTTTGTGCAGGTTTTTTGGTTTTTTAACAAAAGTCGTGGTTAATAAGTTGCTTTTTCATACAGCCCTATAACCATGCAATTGCAAAAATAACCATCTTTTTCAGAAGTAAATTTATTTAAATTGCAAAAAACATTATCTATTTCAAGGGCAAGCAAGATAGTTCCACAGACTAAGCATCTATTTAAGCACCTCAGGGACTAGGGTTCAATACCACCACAGGCCATGCCAGCCCTGCCCCTGGACATACTGAGCCAGCCACTGAGACTGGGTGTGGTGGTACATGACTGTAATCCCAGCACTGGGGAGGCTAAAAACAGGAAGATCACTACAAATCCGGGCTGCCTAGTGAGACCCTGTACCAAAGACAGAAAGACAGACAGACAGACAGACAGACAGACAGACAGGATTATTTATTCCAAAGGGCACCTCTGGAGAACAACTGTGGGATACTTATACAGACCCTGGTACATAATCTGTATATAACCAGTAGTCAGTAAGTATTATCTAGTACTGATCTACTCTTGATTTTTCTTAAAGTATAGTTTTTTTAAGGCTGCTATTTTTAAAAAAGAACTGATGCTAGCTACAATCCATTGGCCTTCAGTTGCCTTTTTATTATCTTGTACAATATTTCTTTATACCTATCTATACTGTATATCATTTTATAAATTGTGCAGCTCTATGTCACTGAGGCACATTCTTGGGTAACATTTGTATGGCAAAAGGCAATTAGCCTGCAATTTAACCAGGAGAGAGCTATTCACCAATTCCAAAAGTCTCACAAATCACACTGTCTTCAATTAACCTACCAAACTAAAAGGTGTATGCTCTGGACTTCTTTATACTTCAAAAGCACACCCATCATTGGATAAAGACTCATATTAAGCAAGCTAAGAAAACTAATGTATAAGCCAGAAATTCCATTTATTAAAGGACAAACACAAAAACAAAATATAACTCCCACCCTAACGTGCTCAGGTCAGCATGATCCGTGTAGGCTGATGTACTGGAAAAGCCAACCCATCATTAGAAAGTTGCTTAGTGAGCATGCAATCAAGGCTAGAAGAATCTGCATGACATTTCATGGTTCGGTGGCCCCAGGGAACAAGCCACTGGTGTATCTTCCCCTAGAATTAGTCTACACCTGCCAAAGAACCAAAGGGCACTATCAGACTTTCTATGTACAGTTTTTCCTCACGCTTTACTCAGTACAATTAATCAGGCTTTGTGCTAAATTATTATCAATTTCCAGTGCAAAATGCCTGAGATTACTCCAGGTCACACTGATGGAGTCTTTACTCTGTCCTCATGCAAGAAGACTATTTGCAGATTATTTCCTGGTCCATAGCAGCTGGCAGAAAATTGTATCCATGGAATATGTTATGGGCCTAATTTAACTCTCAGAGGCAACTTCAATTATGTTTCCAGGTTCAGGGACAGGAGAAGGGGGCTTCATTGTTGCCTCCATAAAATGTCTTTCAGTAAAATTTCCCCAGGTCAGGGCTCTCCCTCCTCCCTCCTCCCTCCTCCCTTCTCTTCCTCCTCCTCCTCCTCCTTCTTCTTCTTTTTTTTTTTTTACAGTTCTTAAGCAGAATAGAAATATAGTAGCAATAGGTACCTCATCAATCACACTGACTGACTTGGTAAGTGAAGGCACAGACATTAGCTTTATTAACAGGAAGAAACTACCTTTCAAGTATTTGTCAGAAGGGGTGGGGGAGGCAAAGAGCAGATTCAGGGAGCAGATCAGAACACAAGTCTAGAAAGAAAAGGGTATGCTGAGCTGCTATCTTTATAAGGACTTGCAGAAGGAAGGAACATGTTTGCAGCCTGTATTTAGAAAACCAATATCCACCACTTTAAAAGGAACACTTCCTCTCCCATGACATTTATCCTGGCCATTATCCCTTCTTTTCTCTGATGTCTTAGCCTGTGGAAAAACATTTAGCTTTAGTCTCTTGAAGAAAGAAACAGAGGTTGGCATAAAAATGTTTTATTTGTCAAGTCCCTGAACCTATGTATCCGAGGGAAATTGTAGATGAAGAAATTCCTTGCTGTTTTGGAACAGTCCTGTCTCCCTACATTGTTCAGTCACAGATATCTCCTACTCTCTTCTTCTTGTTTAAGTTGCTTGGCAATGTTCATGAACATAGTCCTAACACTGGAGGCAGTCAGCCTTCAATTGTGATGATCCCCAACAAATTACCTTCTATGAGCCTGACTTCTCTGCTATAAATGAGAGTAACTACCACATTATTTTTGGAGTTGGTGGGAGGGCTGGGATGATAGTTGGAACATACTAAGTCAATGGCTGCTTTTCTTATGAGTTTCCAGAACTCAACACCTGTAACAGATGACACATAGAAGTCATCTACCAAGTATCACCTGACTTAGCTCAGATCACCAAGCATACCAGCAAAACACCATGCTCCACCACCCCCACCCACATACCCGTGCCATCCAGCCAGGCACACAGTTGTCTATCTCCTCTTCCTACTCACCTTTCACATGGAAATTCTGCCTTCCTGAATCTTACGTATGAATTTTCAACGTAAACAGAAACCCTTCCATGACAGACATCAATGTGCTTGAAAAAGGAAGGTACATAGTTGGAGAGGTCAAGACTAGGCAAGAAATATATATCCCTAATGATGATGATCCCAAATAAAAATATTACAGAGTATATGTGGAAAAAAATAGGCAGAAAAATGAGAACTAAAGAGAAGGGACAGATTCAAGTCAGTGACAGTTGAATCACAAGATCAAGACTTCCTGACTGTGTCATAGGTCATATTCACTATCCCACACTGAACAAACCCACTGAAATAAACATGAGCCAAGAATACTAGAGACAGGTAAAGTCAAGCTTTTACTTACTTAGCTAGTAGTGTATAAATAACACTATGATAAATGCCAAGTCTTAGAAAATATCTGCCCTCACTGTCCTCTAGAAGCTTAACATCCATCTAACAATGTACAAAACAGCATGTGAAACATCAAGAGTGAAGGGAGACTTATAATGGCAATTCATGGAATGTGTTTGGAAGATCAGAGTCAGAAACAAAGCGAAATAATGGAAGACTTTTTCCTCACATGTACTTGTGGTAGAACAAGATGGAGTCTCACAATGTGGATAGAGAGTGGAAACAGACCATGTCAAGAAGGAAAGGACACTCAATGATTCCAGCAGGAGGCAGAGTCCTAGAGTCAAACCTGAGCATGGTATAATATTAAGCCAGTAAAGAAAGCTCTAGCAGGCTCTCCAACGACCTGGGATCATACACAGGGATGCTTTCTGGACCTTGTACCAAGAATCACAGAGACTGATGCTTAGAGCAGAGCCTCAAGACTCCAAGTTTTTCCAAGAGCAGAGACTCCAAGTTTTTCATTAGTTACCAAGGTATTAAGGCACAATGTGCACATACACACATGCACACATGCATGCACACACAGGTATGGCTCTGACCACTCAGAAGCCTATTCATTCCTCCTCTCCATAAAAGCTGGTTCAGCCACTCCCAGGACTAAAGTCTGTTGCCACTGCTTCATCAGTCATCGCCTTCCCATCACACACGCTACCTTGTATAGTGGTCTCTACCTATAAACTTTGGAGACCAAGTTCCCAGAAAACAGGGATCGAACCCCTCTGACTACACTATCTTTAATCCTATCTTCATCTCACATCTCTTACCTTAGAGAGAACTACAAAAGAAAAGAAACAGACTCCTTCCTCACTCCATATTGTATCGCCTCTTTATTCCTTATTTTACTGTTTTAATGCATATTTTTAATAAGCTACTCCCATTCTGTTTGAAGCAAGGTGCATGTAAATACATAGCTGCTGATCTGGCTCATGTGACAGCAGCCTGACAAAAGTCTCTCTAGTCTATTTTCCAGGAACACTGTCTCTCTCAATTCATCTTTTCAGGCCAAATGTCATTTCCTATCAACCTGTCCCTAACTCCTACAATTAAACCTCACATTCCTCCTCTCAAACTGTATGTGGTATCCATCTCCTTATAGCAGGTATGATCATTAATTGTGATATGTGAACCTGGCTTGAGTAAGAATTGCCTAAAAGTTTAGGAAAGCTCTGTGTGTTTGTGGATGACTGACACAGAGGCCACAAACTAAGAAGGGAAGACCACCCTGGGTATGGGTGGTACCAACCAAGAGGTTTATATCCTGGACAGAATTAAAAAAGAAAGAAGAAAGTCTCATTCAGAGACTTTTTTCAGAGGAGCTCTGGTCTTCAATCATTGACTTTGGATATTTTTATCCAGTTCCTTTGGGCTTCCAGTACAGACCCTTCAGTTTTTGGACATAGACTCTCACCAGACTTTTCAACTAGCTCCAAGTTGCAACTTTCAGCTGGATTCTCCTGCATGCTGGAGAATGCAGATGTCCATTTTGCATTCTTCCATCCCAATTCCATAAGTAGCCATTTTAAGCCTACCTATTAAATCCTTTACATAATCATAAATGTTTTATTAAATTAATTCTAGTGAAACCTAAATGATATAGCACCTATCCTATACCATACCACAATCTACCTTACACACTGCTTAGAGTTAATTTTTCTAAAAAGCAGTCCTATTATATTATTCCCTCATACAGAAACAGTTGATGGAGGACTCAAACATTTTACTAGCACCTCACCTCTAGTTTAATTTCCTATTTTTGTTCTACATACCTAACAATCCAGTATTCCTGTTTTAATCAGAAACAGGAATATTCCTGTTCCATGCTACAAGTGAAGAGAAAGCAGCAATATTTTTCTCTATGAGTATTGCTCTCCAGTGCTGTTGCTTGGCTTAGTACTACACAGAGACAGACATGCATTGAGTTCTGGGACAACCCAATCTCTTGGACATTTTCATTATGTTCCCTCAGTATTTCTTCCTTTTCCTACTACTGTATTTCTATGAATTTATGTTTACACAGGTGGCAACATAGAAAGAATGTGGGCTATAAAAGGTTAAGGAGATAAAGAGAAAGAAAAGAAGCCATTTTTTTTCCTCTGACATATACATTCATTTGTTCAAATCCTAACTCTGCCATTTCATAGCTGTGTGGTTTTAAACAAGCACTAACTTCCCTGAGTTAACTGTTCACTTTTTTGTGTGTGGAGAATCTCACTATGTAGCTCTGACTCATAGTGATCCTCCTGTTTCCTGCCTCCCAGGTGCTGGGATTACAAGCACACGCCACCACACTCAGACTCCATCACCAACTCAGCATGCCTGAGAGCAGGGGCCCACATGGAAGGTGGGGCCAGGAATTGAACCCTGGCCCCTGTGCTTCCCTAAGGAAGAATCTGTTCACTTTTTAAATAGGGAGCACAAAGGTTATTTTAAAGTTACATAAGTTAGTTGTAAAAATGTCCAGCCTTATACCAAGCACGTAGAAGATATTCAGTACCTAGTAACTATCATTGCTGATGAGTATTGCACTTGTTATCCATGCTACCACACCCTGAAAGACCAAAACAAGAGATCAGAGTTTTGCTTCATACCCCTGGCCTCCAGTACATAGGTACTTCCAGGGCCTGAATGCCCTCTCACATCACTTGTCGCATTGCTACCTCACATATCAGGTGGAAATGCCACAACTGTTCCTTCTTCATATCATCACACAGGAGAGTTCCTCTCTACCCTCCTCAAGCACCATGATTTTTTCTTTCCTTTTGTAAAAATATGTCCCTGATATTTTTATTCAACTGTTGGGAAAGGAGTATAATCCAACAGATACTTAAAATCCACCAGGCTTCTCTATCACCTCCATAGATGACATGATAGGGTGTGGACATCAGTTGTGATGACAGGTAAATTTTGCTCTAGATGCCTTATATTCATGTCTCTGAACTAAACGCTGATGTTAGAGTATTAGACCTAGTGCTGATAACTCTAAAGATAGAATCTCATCTATAGCACACAGTATAAACACCTCTCAGGGACTAGAAATATAAGTAAATAGGTGGCTTTAACTGGTGGATAAGAGCCAAGTAATTTCTGTTTTAGTCCTAATGCTGCAAAACATGCCAATCATATGCACTTCTCTGTCTGTGTGCATCTATCAATTCTGGTTTCCATAACCATGAAAAGCCAATATGGTAGGGAGGTGGACAGAACATATGACCCTTGGGGTATAGGCAAGAAATCAATGATATTATCCCTCTATCACCTGCACCTTAGCACAGATATATGAACCTATCCTGTATCTTTCCTCTTGTGTTTTTAAGGCGTTGCTATTGTGACACATTTTGGGTTCTCGGCTATATGTGTGAAATTCATTTGAGAAACCATGTGATCTCAGCATCCTAATTTTGCTGTGATCCTTCATCTCTCTCATCTCTGGTTAAGATGCCAACCATTTGTAAAGCACACATAAGGGCCACTATAGTATGTGATAATTTTCCATCACAACAATAACAAATGGGAAGTCACAGGAGGAATAGCCAAGGTCAAGGGATACAAAAAGAAGGAGAAACTTCTCTATAGGAACATAATAGGGTGTCATAGAAGCTGTCAGCTGGAGAAAGTCAAGTTATACCAGATGGAAGTTGACAAGGCCATTCAAATACACAGAGATTGGGGGGCCACCCACTCCGGACTCCCCTCCTGTCCCTCTCTCAGACAGGAGCTTTCTTTCCCTCAATAAATCTATTCTGTTCGGAAAAAAAAAAAAAAAAAAAAATACACAGAGATGTGTTAGAAATGGAATCTGGCCAAGTTAAATCACCCAACTTTTGTTGTTTTTCCCCCTTGAAAAAGAGATTTTTAGAGAGCCACCAAGGGCAAAAGGAGGCACTGCCTATGGAGAAGGAGCCATTTTCTCCTCTGTATAACAATAATTCGGTCATATCAGAGTCAGATTAATGGTTTGGCTACTGCTAATCAGCTGAGCTGCCAGCACAGGTCCTGAGAGGACAGGTACAGTACATCAGAAGAAAGGTGGGTAGTTAGGCATCTTTAAGCTTTGTCTTCATGTCTCAGTTAGTGGATGATGTAATAATCCAACTCTGAGAACCACTAAGATGAGCGAGTGAGGATAATTTCAGTGGGAAAAAGTCTATGGGGCCTCTCTTTTAATCATTAGGAGGAAAAGAAATTAGCCCCCCAAGTTTTTAAATCTCCAAAGCCTAGAAACTGAGATACAAAAGTACAAAATGTAAACATTCAGACTTAATACATATAAGACAAAATGTACAAAAAAAAAAAAAAAAAAAAAAAAAAAAAAAAAAAAAAAAAAAAAAAAAAAAAAAAAAAAAAAAAAAAAAAAAAAAAAAAAAAAAAAAAAAAAAAAAAAAAAAAAAAAAAAAAAAAAAAAAAAAAAAAAAGACGTAATGTGAGTGTATTATTGAGGAAGCTCAATCTTTCTGCATGTAAAACTAGAAAAACAACAGATAGATAAAACTAAGTATAGGCAGTAAGTACACAAACAGTCATGAGGTAAGTCAGGTATAAACTTTTTGAAAAGCAGCACACGCATGTGCTAAAAAGTAGTGAGGAAGGAAAGAAAACATGAATTACATACCTGATATTCATGCTGATGAATGACTGTTCACTATGACATCCATTCAGGCCTCAGAGAAGGAAAAAATCTATATAATCTTAAACAGTGTAAGAAAAAAAAAATCCACAGCTAATATCTCTGAAAAAGCAAGTATGTGTCAATCATATGTATTTCTCTGTATGCACTCTCATTTACCTATCAATTCTGGTTTCCATAACCATGAAAAGCCAATATGGTAGGGAGGTGGACAGAACATATGATCCTTAGGTATAGTCAAGAAGAAAATGATATTATCCTTCTATCACCTGTACCTTGGCACAGTTATATGAACCTACCCTATATCTTTCCTCTTGTGCTTATGAGGCATTGCTATTGTGACACATTTTGGGTTCTCGGCTATATGTATGAAATGATTTGAGAAACTATGTGATCTCAGCATCCTAATTTTGCTGTGAGCCTTCATTTCCATCATCTCTGGTTAAGATGCTAACCATTTGTAAAGCACACGTAAAGGCCACCATAGTATGATGATAATTTTCCATCACAACAGTGACAAATGGGGAAGCCACAGGCGAATACCCAAGGTCAAAGGATGCAAAAAGAAGGAGAGTAGGATCAAGGAGACAAAGAAATTTTTTTTACTGAGTAGCAAAATATGAAATCCTCTTTCTGGCTGTGCCACTATGAGGCAGTGGATTAATTACCTGACCTCTTGGGAATTCAAATTTCTTCTCTGAAGGCATAATGCTGATAGGCTAAATTGTCTCTTTTATTTCCAGCACCTCTTGGATCTCTCAGGTGGAGATTTACAGTTATCTTCCAGCCTGAATGTGATGTCAATTTACTTACTTGTCAATTCTGGTTTCCATAAGCAGGAAAAGCCAAACTATTAAGGAGATGGACAGGACATATAATCCTTGAGTATAATACACAAGTCAAGGATGTGATCCTTCCACTACTTGCACTTTCTAGGAAGTAGTGTTTGTGTACAGTTACTGGAGCTGCCACCTCCACCTACAGACCACATCCGCCAGGATTCACAAAAGCTACCAGCCAGAGCCCCAACACAAGAGTCAGGAACCTCTGTAGAAGAACCACCTTGGAGTCTCCAGACCAAATGCCCATAAACACAGCATAACATCACCAAAGTGCAGAGGTCGCTTCCATACAAAATGATAATAACAAGGAGTAGGAGGCAATCTCAGGACCCGTGCCCACCCAAACCAAATACAGAAGACACTATCATGGAAGAAAATGAGAATTATACAGATGAAACCTCTGAATTGGTAGCATCTGAGGCAGACACACAAGTGCAGAAACTTATAG
>PVJA010052068.1:0-12548 GCA_004027025.1 Myocastor coypus
TGTCCCCCTGTTCATTCAGGGTCTCCTCTGGTCCCACCACCTACTCAGTGTAATCACCTCACCGACACCCTGGGCCACATCCCAATGCACAGATCCCTGCCCCGGAGACACCACCAACCTTGAGCAGGTGAGGCAGCTGCTGGGTGACCAGCTCCCGAAACTCATTGATGCTGAGGCTGCCCTTCCGGCCCTCCCGCCCTGCAAAGGTGAAGAAAGTGGTGACCACAGTCTCGATGGCAGCCTCCAGCTCCGTCAGTGGCTCGGCTGCCATTAGGACCCGGGCAGGGAGGGGCTGGGGCTGATGTCTTCACAGGGCTGTCCTCCAGGTCAAGGAGCTCAGGCTCCGGAAAACCTCCGTGTCGTCTGGGATTTCTGCAGAGGGGAGGACAGAAGCTGGGTTCAGAGAGAGCCAGGCCATGGCATTTCGGTTTTGGTTCCATTCCAAAAGCCCCTTTTACGTGGGTTTTACAGTCCTTCTTAGGGGCCCTCTGTGGTGACCCAAGAGTCCCTTCTTGTTGCTCCTCCCAACCACAAAGGGTCAGGAGGTTGTCTGTGCCCAAAGCCTGTTTACACTGCAGCCTAGGTCTCTGCCTGCCCACACACGGGCCACTTTCCCCAGCAGACAGGCGGGGACTGGCCAAGGCCTAGCTGCGGTCAGTCGGGTCAGATCCATCTTCTCTGTACCCCCAACTCTAGAGGGCAGCTGGACGGAGAGCAGAGCACAGAGCCCCACAGACGCTCCTGTCCCCGGATGACAGGGTCCTGGCTCGGCCCTACCCTGGCTCCACAAGCCTGCAGAGGGGTGGGTCAGGACCCTCGCCGCCCCCAGGAGCGTTGAGACAGCCAGGGAAGGAGCCGTGCCTACCGTCCCCCGTTTCTGTACACAGGGCGGTAGAGCACTCCTCGGGGACTGTCGCCTGCCCCCCAAAGCCACTTCCTGAATCGCTCTCGGAGCCAGCTATTGGGTGGGAGGCACCTGAAAAACATCCCGGACTCCTTCCAGGGTCAACTCACCAAGGCAGGGAGATGGGCAGGGCGTGCAGCAACTTCCCGACTGAGGTTTATAAGCACCGCCGCCCGGACGCCGGGAGGGAAAAGACAGCCACGCCCCAGCCCCGGGCTATCGGGTTTCACCGCTGGCTGATTACGGAGGGGGCCGGGGCCCAATCACAGCTCTGGTCCCCTGGGGTTAGGGTTGAGGGGGGCTCAGCAGGGGGCCCGGGTCATTACTCCCTCCGAGCTAATCAGGAGTGTTTTGGGGACAAGGGGACAGAGCCACGATAGGACACAACCGCTGATTTTATTTTGTTCAGTTTTTTTTTTAAGACAGGATCCCTCCTTTGTAATTTAGGCTGGCCTTGAACTCACTATACAGCCCAGGCTGCGTGAACACTCACTGACCCTTCTGTCTCTGCCTCCCCAGCGCTGGGATTACAGGTGTGGACCACTGAGCCAGGAACAACTGCTAATTTTTTTAAGAATTTTTTATTTTATTTATTTATTTTTCTTGTTTCAGAACCTTTGTTTATTCACTCATTTTTATGGCCGGCTTAGCTCGCCCCAAGGGCAGGGCTGGCACAGCATGTGGTGCCGGGGATTGAACCACCGTCCCTGCAGCCGCCCAAGCTTTCCCAAGCAGGTGCTTTAGACCACTGAGCCATCCCGCCGGTCCCCACAACTGCTAACTTTTAAAAAGCAACTAAAACTGGGCACGGCTGTGCACCCCTGTGATCTCAGCACTGGATTCAGGAAGCTGAGGCAGGAAGATGATTGGGAGTTTGAGACTAGCCTGGGCTACAAAGAGCTCAAGGCCAGCCTGAACTGCACAGCCAGAGCCTGTCTCAAAAAGACCAAAAGAAGGGCCTGAGAGATAGCTCAGCAGTCTACAGCACCTGCTTAGGCAAGTTTAAGCAACTGCAGGGATCTTGGGTTTGATCCTGGGCACCACATGCAATGCCAGTCCTACCCCCAGGGGAGGCTGAGCCAGCCATAACACAAATAAAAGTTTAAAAAAAAAAAAAAAGATGAAAAGAATTTTTTTTTTTTTTTTTTTTTTTGGTCTTTTTGAGACAGGGTCACACTATGCAGTTCAGACTGACCTTGAACTCACTTTTGTAGCCCAGGCTGGTCTTGAACTCACATTGATCCTCCTGCCTCAACTTCCCAAGTGCTGGGATTACAGACCTGTGCCACCACACCCAGAAAGAAAGAAAAATTTTAAAAGCCACCGAAGGGCCAGTCAAATAGTTCAGTGGATTACAGTGCCTGCAAGCAGGCGCAGGGGTGGGGACTCAATCCTGGCCCCTGGGAGGCTGTTGGACTGGTGATCCGCCTTTTTACAGCCAGATCACAAGGTCAGTTTAGTAGTGAGTCCCTGAACACCCGGTAGACCCTTCCCTAAAGCCCTAAAATACAAAATAACAAAAAAAGCAACTGAAGATGGCCGGCAGAAGGCAAATGCAGAAAAATCTCAAATTCAAGCCCAATCTGGGAAATTTAAGTGACCCAGTGAGACCCTGTGTCAAGAAAAATTAAAAAAGACATAGCATATAGCTCAATACTAAGCCCCTGGGTTCAATTCCAAAAAAGAAAGAGCACCTGAGAGTTTCATCTGAAGACCAAGACCCCCACTGGGGACCCCAGCTGCATGGCTGGACCCCACAAACAGAAAGCTCCGGGCTGAAGCCACCACAGAAGTCCTTGGAATGAAGCCCCAGGGAATCTGACAGAACCTCCCTGGCCCAGGAAGATTCTCCAACTAAGACCAGGCCTTTTCCACAGTGAATCCTCCCCTTCCCCTGCTTAGCTACACAACTGGTCCAGGGATTGCAGAGCAGGGTGGCACAGCTCCGTCCTGCCCAGGATCTCTGTAGTGAGCCCTGTGGAGGCCGGTGGGGCGGGAAGACACTGGGCAGCCTGTGCCAGCCCAGGAGACAGAGGGCGCCTCTGTCCACTCCCGGCCCCTGGCCTCCCTGGATGTCTGTCTGTGAAGGAAGGGGTGGAGCTGGGGGTGGGGAGGGGAAGGGCCCCTAAAGACAGGTCTCGCACAGCTCCAAGAGCCGCACTCGCTGTCTCGACCATCCACCCAGAGCCTGCTCCCACCTCAGGTCCAGACAGACAGTAAGTACTATGCAGCCCAACCTGGGCTGGCACCCCAACCTGGCCAGTGGGGGGCGGGGAGGGGGAGGGCAAAGCCCAGGCACTAGGGTTCCCCGAGGGTCTGGGAGCAGCAGACGAGGTTTAAAGACAGTTTGGGAGGTGACCAGGGAAACCAAGCGAAGGACAGAGGGAGGGCCGGGGGCTCAGTGGGTGTTGGGGTCAGCAGAAAAGCTGGCAGCTGGCTCCCGGGACACCTGGCTCCGAGGACAGCTGGCTTCCAGGACTGGGCCCTCCCTCACCCACTGAATCCCCTACCAAAGCCCTGTCAGTCTCCCAGGTGTGAGGAAGGGCCTCAGTGCTGGCCCCTGTTTCCAGTGGGGTAAGAAAGAGAGCAGCTGTTCCTGCCTCCTGCCAGCAGGCTCAGGCTCTGCTGTGTGCTCCATCCTTGCCAAAAGCCAGGTCCCCAGGAAGCCTGGGGGTGGTGGCAGCATAGGAGACATTTCGTGTCAGGAAGAGGGGCCCCAAGGTCTGTGCACCTTCCAACTCTACTTCATGGGCCTCCCTTTCCTCAGCCCAGACCCCAATTCTTTCCTGCTTGCCACTGCCCACCCAGGTCCCCCCAAGACTGTCCCCACATAACATCCCAGGCAAACTCCAGGTGCCCCTCCTAGCTGGCGCCGGTAACTGAGCCACCAGCCTCGCTCCCTGGAGAGCCCCCATATCCCCTCCATCAGCCCCCGGCTTGGGTTTCATCTCCCCCATGACTCGCTGACAAGGGCTTCTCATGTCCGGAGTTCAGGTGACACTCACAAGGGCCCCATTGAAGAGCAGCAATGTCATCTGATCGCCCGGGGCTCATTCCCCCAGGCCCGGAGTGGGACGGGCCACCTGATCTGAGATACCTGAGATCTGGTATCTCAGGGGGCTGAGGCCCCCCAGTCTCTCACTCATTCCTAGACCCCGGAACTCAAAGGACCCCAGGAACACAGCCCTTTGACTGCCCCAACACATAATACCAGTCCCACCCCCTGCTCTAGCTGCACCCCACCAGCTAAGTGGGCAGCTGCACCCCAGGCCTACAAGCTTCCTCCTCTCCTCCTGTCTCCAGAGGCAGGGCACAGATGTCTCCTCTTCCCTCCTCCCACCCACCCGACGGAGGGGACAGTTTGGATCATTCTCTGAGAAGAAGAAACAAACTGAAGGCAATGAGAGGCGCACCTCCTCCACCCCGTACCCCCTAGTCACAATGACATCTTATAGGCAGAAGAGACTTAACAGACCCCATGAGGCCCCTGGATGCCAATGAGAAGCTCCGTGGCAGTGGGGTCCCCCTCTCCAGAAGCCACAACCCCCCACTCTGGCTGCCATCCCTCCCCGAGGCTCCTCAAGGGCCCCTCGCTAACTCCGTGCTGGGGTTGGGGCAGTGGGGTCGAGGCTGTACCGACCAGGCCCACCATGCCTAACAGAACAGCTTGGCAGTCTAGGCCTGCAAGGTCCAGGGTAAAAATAGAGCCAGAAGAAGCCGCCGACGCCACTGGGTCCTGTGACCGCCCTCCCAGCCCCACCCTCCCTGTCCCCGCCAGGGGATCCACTGCAGACATCCATTGTGGGCCTCCCACCGGCCCAGCTCAGGCTGTTCACTCTGTGCCCAAGCAGGACTGGGTAGATGCGGGCTGAGGGCACAGCTCACACGCCTGGGCTAACTGTGCCGGGGTTTCCCACACTGTAAAATCTCACTGAAAGACAAACGACAGCAGGCTCTCAGCTTGCAGCTGTCGGTTCTGTGGAGCCTATGCCCCGCTCGAGGGAACCCCTCGCCTGGCCCCAGCTCACCTCGGTGGTGGGTTCCGCAGGTGTGCTAGCTGCCACGATGGGCTCTGAGCTGGAGACTGCCATGGAGACCCTCATCAACGTGTTCCACGCCCACTCGGGCAAGGAGGGGGACAAGTACAAGCTGAGCAAGAAAGAGCTGAAAGAGCTGCTGCAGACTGAGCTCTCTGGCTTCCTGGACGTGAGCACGGACTTGGGGTGCAGGGTGGTGGGGGTGAGGGGCGGGAGGATGGGCTGGGCCCCTCCCTGCCACCTCCCCATGCAACCCCCAGCTCAGGCCAAGACGTCCTTGCTGACTGCCTGGTAAGGACGCCTCAGTGACACGGGTCTAGAAGGGCAAGACTGGCACCTGGACGTAAATCGTGCCTCCAGGAAGAGCGCAGAGCCTTCACAGAGGTGCCTACAAGGCCAGGGCACCAGTGACCTCATGGGCCTGAGCTGGCTTCTCTGACAAGGCAGCCCTGGAGCCATATACACCCACTGGAGGCCATGGGGTCACAGAGAACATTTCAGGAGGCATGTGTGAGAACGAAGAAGCATCTGAAGCATGCCTAGTAGGCCAGCTTGACGGGAGGTTACAGAGAAACAGACTGCACGCGCTGAGGGGCTGCACACAGGAGCTGCCCTGCGACGTAGCGGGAAGTCCGCCTTTGGCTTGTATTGCACTCTGTTCAAGTTCTGGCCTGGCTACTTTCCAGCTGTGACTTTGGGCTCATGTGCTTCACCACAAACTATTGATTTGGTTGTTCTCTTAAGAGAAAAGAATTACTATGAGTTTTGAGGTCAATAACAGCCCCATACCTTTCCCCATTTGGGTGCTGGGTATTGAACCAAGGGCCTCACATATATTCCCCAGGCATTCTCCTACTGAGCCATGGACCCTAGACCTTTCTTTCTTTTATTTATTTTTTTTAAATTTTATTTATTTATTTATTTATTGTTTCAGAACCTTTGTTTATTCACTCATTTTTATGGCCCGCTCAGCCCGTCCCAAGGGCAGGGCTGGCACAGCATGTGGTGCCGGGGATCGAACCGAGGTCCCTGAAGCTGCCCAAGCTTTCCCAAGCAGGCACTTTAGACCACTGAGCCATCCTGCCGGGTCCCTCTTTCTTTTATTTAGTTTTACTTTTTTGAGACAAGGTCTCAGGGTCTCTTGAACCATGTAGTCCAGGCCTCAAACTTGAAGGGATCCTCCTGCCTCTGCCTCTCAAATGCTGGGATTACAGGCACCCACCACCATGCCAGGTTCCCCAGTCCTTTTTTTTTTTAGAAATATAAAGAGCAGGAGCCAGGCGTGGTAGCTCACGCCTGTAATCCCAGCACTTGGGAGGCTGAGGCAGGAGGATTGGTGCGAGTTCGAGACCAGCCTGGGCTACAAAAGTAAGTGCAGGACCAGCCTCAACTGCATAGCAAGACCCTGTCTCAAAAAGACAAAATATATATATATATATATATATATATATATATATATATATATAAAGAGCAGGGCAGCTCATTTTTTTTCTTTTTTTCCATTTTCTTGTTAAACTTTATGTTATGGCTGGCTCAGCCTGCCCTGGGTGTGGGGCTGGTGCAGCACGTGGTGCTGGAGATTGAACTGCAGTCCCTGGGGTTGCCTAAGCTTGCCTAAGCAAGACCTTTAGACCACTGAGCTATCTCACTGGCCCTCCCCAGTCCTTTTTATTTTGAGACAGCATCTCACAAAGTTACCCAGATTGGCCTCAAACCTGCAATCCTTGTGGCTTCTTATTTCCAGGCAGACCTGAGTTGTATATCACTGTGCCCTAGAGCTATTATTGTTGACAATTATATTCCAATTTCTTTCTTCTCCTGGGTACCAAAACTCAAACTCAGGACCTTGCCCTTGCCAGGCAGATGCTGGTGGCTCATTGTCAAGTGGCTAGGGTTATAAATACACACCACCACACCCACCCGGCTGACTCCATACTATAATTAAATTAGTAGCCAGGCTTGGTGGTATACACTTATCATCCCAGCATCGTGTAGGCTGAGGAAGATCACCCCAAGTTTGAGGCCAGCCTGGGCTACATAGTGAATTCAAGGACAGCCTGAACTATATAGTGAGGTCCTGTCTGAAAAAAAAAAAATACTCAGGTCTGGTAACACATACCTGTGATCCCAACACTGGAGAGGCTGAGACAGGAAGACTGCCCCAAATTCAAAGCCAGCCTGGGCTATAGAGCGAATCCAAGGCTAGCCTGAACTGCATAACAAGACCCTATCTCAAAAAAATAAAATAAAATAAACCAAGTGTGGTGGCACATACCTGTATACCCAGCACTCAAGAGGCTGAGGCAAGAGGATTAGTACAGGTTTGAGGAGTCCAGGGATATAGCTCATTGGCATAAACGCCTGCCTGGCAAGCACAAGGTCCCAAGCTCAATCTCCAGTACCAAAAAAAAAAAAAAAAAAGAATTACTATGAGTTTGAGGCCAACCTAGGCTACATAGTGAGTTCAAGGCAAGTCTGAACTACAAACAAAACAGGCTAAGAATGCAGCTCAGTGTGAAGCCACAGGTTTAATCCCTGGTACTACAGGAAAAAAAAAAAAAAAAAAAGACAGTGCCCATAAAGGCACTAGCACAGCCCTTGTCCCATTGCAGACAATCAACCTATGGCAGTAATGGCAAACCATTTAGAGCTTTCAATACAGCCTGCTGCAGCATGTGTACCACAGGTTTACCACCATTGATATGTGACAGACATTATTACTTCTGCCAGATAAAGGAGTCTGCTCCGTAAGCCACAGAAGCTGAGTGTCTGGAAAAGGCATGGAGCTGATGCTCATTCCCCTTCCTGCTCATCACACCCTCCCTCTCCTTGGCCACCCCCTCCCCACTGGCCTGTCGCTGGCCCTCCCCTTACATCCCCCTTCCTCCCTCATAGACCCAGAAGGACGCAGATGCAGTGGACAAGGTGATGAAGGAGCTGGACGAGAATGGAGATGGGGAGGTCGACTTCCAGGAGTACGTGGTGCTGGTGGCTGCTCTCACCGTGGCCTGTAACAACTTCTTCTGGGAGAACAGCTGAACAGGCAGCCCCAGAGCAGCGCCTTCCCCTCCACCCTGCTTGCCTCACCCCAGCTAGGACTCCCCACACCCCACTTTGCCTGCCCCCTCCACACACCAAGGAGCAGGAGTACCGGTCCAACGCAGCAACTCAGCTTCATTAAAGGCTCCTCTGCCAGCCACGGGTGTTTGTCTCCTCCTATATCTGGAGTGGGTGGAGAAGTGTAGACTACGTGCTCCCAGTGCCTCTTAATTTTGGAGCGGGGTCTTATGCATTGCATCTTCCTACTTGGGTGGGATGCTCAAAGCTCAGCAATGTGGGCCCCAAGGTTGCAGCTACAAACGGAAGAGACTTCAGCTTCACAACTCTAAAACCAGAAGATGGCTTCCAACCCTCCCACCAGTATTTAAGTGCTAGACAGTGTGTAGGAACTCGGGTACAACACTGTGCAAGATAAACACGACACTTGCCCTCGCGATGGTAAAGACAAGGAATACTATGGGACTCCCACACGCACGCCTAACACACACACACCAGGAAGGAAATGAGTAGCAGGGTCCTGATCACACCCGGGGCAGAGGACGGCCTGACAGTGTGCTCATTCATTCATCCAGCAGCGCCCCGCTGAGGACACAGTGTTCACAAAACATGTCTGGTTCAGCCCCCAAATCCACATGGATGCCAGGTGGGGGGCGCCAGCGACGGGATCAGGCAGGCAAAGGGCCCCCGAAAGAAGGTTCAGGCGTACGGAGGTAGGGGAGAGGAGGAAGACGCGGACAGCGGCAGCCGGCGCAGCACCCGCAAGGCGAGCTACCGCACGCGCCTTTACCCTCTCGCGACCGTGAACACGGGACTGGGGAGGGACGAGGGAGCCAGAAGAATCCCCCAATTGCGGTATTTAGGACGAGGCAAGTCTTGCATAAAGATGATTTCATGGGAGCCAGGGGAATACGTTCCTGCGAACGAAATCACGAATCGAGAAGGTCGTATAGCAACCGGGGCTGGAAAAAAACAGCACGGCAAGCGTCCCGCCAGCGAGGCCACTGGCCACGCCCCTCGAGGGCGGAGCACCGCCCGCAATTCCGGAAGACTGGCGGAATGACTTCTGCGCAGGCGTATACTTATCACCCCCCCCCTCCCCGGCCCCTAGTTGCGCGTGCATCTGACGTCTGACGTACTGCGTCGACGCCATTTTAGCCGGTCCCATTCCGCATTGGGCGTAGTGGCCATTTTGTTTTAGCCGTCGAGCGGGAGTTCGCCTCCGAACTGTGGTGTTACAGACGAAAGGCAGGAAAAGGCAGGCCGGGAGAGAAGGTGAATCGGCCAGCGAGTAGGGAGCCGACCCTCAACGAGCGAACCTCGCCCTCTACCAATTACGTATCAAACCAACCGCCCACTTAGCCCGAGCCCCTCCATCGTCACTCGGGTTTGGCCGGTCTCCGGCCCGCCTGCCGCAGCCGTGGTGGCAGCCCCAGGAGGAGCACTGGCGTCCGTTTCCTTCGGTGCGTTCCCGTGGTGAGGAGTCGCGGTGAGGGTGCAGAGGTGTCGCGGGGCCGGGGAGGGGGCGGGGCCGGCACCGCGGGGAGGGCGGAGTTGCGCCGCGGCGGGAGCGCCGGGGACGGAGCGAGGGCACCGAGGCCGGCGTGGTGGCGCTTGCCTGTGACCTCGGCCCGCGGGAGGCTGCGGCCGGAGGATGGAAGTTGGAGCATGCCCTGAGCAGTTTTAACCACTGGGCGAGATTCTGTCTCGACGTCCGTAAAGGGCTAGGGATTATCTCAACAGGGCCCTGGGTGCAATACCAGTGCCTTTTTTTTTTTTTTTTAATGGTAGCGAGATTAAAGGTTTCAGGACTTAGTAGCTCCGTTAAGGTTTGTTTTTTTTGTTTTTGCTTTTTGAGACAAGTTTTCACTATGCAGCTCAGGCTAGCCCAGGCTGGTCTCGAACTGGCAATCATCTTCCTGCCTCCGCCTCCCAAGCCGGCTCGTTAGGGTTAAATTTTGAAGAGGGGCGTCCAAGAGCTAACTGCCAGGTGAATGCCCGTTTAGGAAAGTAATTAAGTGCTCTCCCGTAAATCCGTAATCCCTTACCAAAGCCCCCTTACTTGATTTTGAAATTTATTTTTAAATCTAGGCATACCAGTGTTTTCTAGATCGCGTCTCTCAAATTTAACTCCACGAGAAGCACCCCCCCCCAATTGCTGATCCCCAGCCATCACCTCCAGAGATTGCAGTTTTATTAGCCTGCGTCCAGGCATGTTAACGTTCCCTAGCTGAATCATGTTCAGCCAACGTTGGAAAGGAGAGTTCTGGATTAAAAGCTACATTCTTTCTTCTTTTTTTTTTTTTTTTTTTTTTTTTTTTTTTTTTTTTTTTTTGTCTTTTTGAGACAGGGTCTCGCTATGCAGTTGAGGCTGGCCTTGAGCTCACTTTTGTAGCCCAGGCTGGTCTCGAACTCACACCAATCCTCCTGCCTCAGCCTCCCGAGTGCTGGGATTACAGGCGTGCGCCACCACGCCCGGCCCTTTCTTCTTCTTGAGAAGGGTCTCCTTATACAGTTTAGGCTGGCCTTGAGCTCACTTTTGTACCCTAAGCTGATCTCAAACTAGCACTGATCCTCCTGCCTCATCCTCCTAAGTAAGTGCTGGGATTACAGGTGTGTGTCACCATGCTGGGCTCATTCTTAAAACTTTTAACTGTATCCATTTTTTGCCCTCTTGAAGGTGACATATTTTCTGTCTTGCAGCTTTGTAGTTTCAATAATTAGAAGTAGCTGTCAATACATTTAAAATACTTGAGCCTCAGTGTTGTGCATGCCTGTACTCTCCACTCTGGGAAGGCTGAGGCAGGCAGATTGTTGTGAGTTTGAGGCCAGCCAGAACTTCATGGTGAAAGCTTGTCTCAAAAAAGACATAAAAGTGGTGGCTCACGCCTGTAATCCCAGCACTCGGGAGGCTGAGGCAGGAGGATTGGTGTGAATTCGAGACCAGCCTGGGCTACAAAAGTGAGCTCAAGGCCAGCCTCAACTGCATAGCAAGACCCTGTCTCAAAAAGACCCAAAAAAAAAAAAAAAAAAAAAAAAAAAAAAAAAAAAAAAAAGACATAAAAAAATGGAAATGAATTCTGGAATAATTTTCAGATTGATGCAGGCCTTTTTAGTCTATGAAGTGGTCATCCTGATTTGCTTATTCTATTTGTTGTCTTTTGTAGATCCTCGGGACTTGAAGATGGCTGCCCAGTCAGCGCCAAAAGTTGTGCTAAAAAGCACCACCAAGATGTCTCTAAATGAGCGGTGAGGCAGCCAACAGCAACTTCAGCTCTTTCCTAAGAAAACATTACTTAAATTGGCCCTGGGGTCCAATGCACAAAAACCAATTGTAAGCTAAATAGCAACAGAAGGCTACAGACTTCTGTTATTAGTTGCATCTCATGTGGTACACAAAACAAATTGGGCAGTTGTTTCAAAACCCCTTATCAGTAGATTTTTATGTTAAGCTGTCTAAAGTGTTTGTCTGGTGGGATGTATTTTAAAAGGACTCCTCACACCCTCCCTTTTTGTCAGTTTTTTTACATTGATACAGGGGTGGTGCAGCATGGTAGCGTGGTATACCCCAGCTGCAGTAGGCTTGCTGCCCAGTCCAAGGCCAGCAGTGTTGTGTCTGGCCTGTAAGAGGCAGGTAGCAAGCCGTGAATATGTCCGAAGGCCCTTGAATGTCATTCCTGGGCCTTGTAAGAGGCACTTGCTTTGCTCCATTTCACTCTCTTTCCAGCTCTGTTTTTCAGTTTGTTTCTGTTTTATATTCCTTTAACAGTTAAATGTTCTTCTCTTTCACTCCACTAAACTTAACCATGATGGGAATAGTAGAGGGACATCTTCATAAGTCTCTTAATTTTACTCTACTAATCTAACTCTGAATTACTCACTTGAAGTCTGAAAAAAATGATTATTTGGGACTTCAAAAATTAAGGTGCTTAAGAAGTTTCTAATCTTTATTTATTTATTTATTTATTGCCTTTTTGAGACAGGGTGTCCCCATGCAGTTGAGGCTGGCCTTGAGCTCACCTTTGTAGCCCAGGCTGGTCTCAGACTCGCACTGATCCTCCTGCCTCAGCCTCCCAAGTGCTGGGATTACAGGCGTGAGCCACCACACCCGCGAAAGTTTCTAATCTTGAGTGCTTTGTTTATTCAGTGCTTTTGACCAGTGATTTTATTAAGTTGTAGTTAGGACATTAAGAGATACCATGTACCTCTATCTTTTATGAAGTATTCTAGTTAATATTCTTGTTATGGACATTTTTATTTATTTATTTATTTATTTGTTGTTGTCTTTTTGAGACAGGGTCTGTCTCACTATGCAGTTCAGGCTGGCCTTGAGCTCACTTTGGTAGCCCAGGCTGGTCTTGAACTTGCACTGATCCTCCTGCCTCAGCCTCCCGAGTGCTGGGATTACAGGCTGGCGCCACCACGCCCGGCAACTGTTACGGACATTTTTAGATGTGATGCACTCTTTGTGTGTGTGTGTGTGTGTGTGTTTGAGACAGGGTCTCGCTATGCAGTTGAGGCTGGTCCTGCGCTCACTTTTGTAGCCCAGG
>PVJA010052069.1:0-12564 GCA_004027025.1 Myocastor coypus
CTGGCCCCAACCCTGCACACACTGAGCCTGTCAGTGAGGCCAGGTTTGATGGTGCTTGCCTAAATCCCAACACTGGGGAAGGTGAAAACAGAAGTATAACTACAAGTGTGAGCTGGGTAGAGAGACCCTGCACCTAGTAAGTAAAAAATAAATAAACAGATAGATAAATACATAAATTGACAGAATAAATCACCTGAAAATAATACCACAAAAGGCAAAAATAACCTGAAAAATTAATATTCTTAAAGTACTGTCCAAAATAATCTACAGATTCAATGCCATCCTTATAAAAATACTAACAATATTTTTCACAGAAATAGAAAAGGCAATCTTAAAATTCATATGGCAATACAAAAGACCAAATATTCAAAGTGATACTGAGCAAAAGAACAAAGCTGAGACATCCTATTTCTTGATCTCAAAATATACTACAAAGCGATAACAACTAAAAGAGCATGGCGTTAACATACAAACAGACATATAGAGTTATTTAGGTACTTTGCTCATGGCTGACGCACAAAGTCAAAGAAGGAAAGGTTTATTTCAGCTCACAGTCAAAGAAGTTTCATTGTTGGCTGGCTCCAAGGCGAATGGAAAAGTGGTATTACAGAGGACAAACAGTTCATGGCATGGTACCACAAGCAGAAGATATCAAGCAGCAAGCAAAGGCAGTAGCACAAGTACCCTGCCTCTCCTTTATCTCTTCTAGGCTACTCACCTTTGGGGCAGTGCCACGCACCCTCAAGCTAGGCTTTCCCATTGTGCATACTCAGACCTATGCTAACCAATCAGTGGTCAGATTGGGCAATCATGCATCCTTACCCTAGCGTCACACCCTTGTGGCAACTTGCAGAATGGGCAACACTATTTGCAAATCATATCTCACACAGGGAGCTAGTATTGAAGGAATACAATACTCAAATTACTCAGCTGCAAGAAAGCAAATAACCCTATTTAAAAATAAAACATCTCCACAGATATTTCTCAAAATCAAATGTAGGAATGATCAAAAAATACATGAACAAATGCTCAACATTAGCAAAATACATGTATCACTTCACACCTGTTAGACTGGCTACCATAGAAAAGACAAACAATAACAAATGTTGAAAAGATGTGGGAGAAAGGAAAGAATTGCAGCCTCTTATCAGTGGTGTTACAAATTAGTACATTAACTTTAGAAAATGGTACAGAGGCTCCTCAGTAAATGAAAAATAGAATCGCCCTATAATCCAGCCATCCTACTATTGGAAATATACCAAAAAGAACTAAATAAGTATGGTAAAGTACATTTGAAGTCTTACCTTCACTGCATTATTCTTAGTAGCCAAAACATGGAGATAACTCACATATATGTCAACATATACTATTCAGTCTAAAAAAAAAAAAAAAAAAAATCAGGATGACATGAATAAGTCTACAGGGATACTACAGTAAGTGAAATAAGCCAGGTACAGAGAGCCAAGTAGCATATGATCTTATACCTATCTGAAGAATCTACCACAGTTGACCTCACAGGGGCAGACAGTGGAACAAAGGGTAGCAAGGGCTGAGGAAGGGAGAGAAAGGGAAGGAAGGAGCTTGGTCCAGGCATACAAGGTCACTGCTGTCTAAGAGAAAGAGCTCTCTTGCTCTATTACCCAGCAGAGTCCTCGCAGTCTACAATAATGTATTACATATTGAAACCAGCTGCAATTCTCAATGTTCTTATCACCAAGAAATGATGAATGTTAGAGATGACGGATGTGCTCATTAGTCTGATTTGATCATCAGACAATCTGCACATGCACTGAAACTTCATACAGTGTTCTATAAACATGCACTATCATTTCTCAAGTCAACATTAATCTTTTGGAAACAACCTAAAAAAAAGAATTAAGCATATATTGTTCTCAAGTTGTAGGCACACTAAGGTGATCAACCATGTAATCTTTTGGAAGGATGGGAAAGACTCCAACATATTAAAAATAAAAAGAGCCATGAAAGATGGAGGAATGTGAATGCTGCTAGGATTATCAAATATAAAGGTGCCAAGACTTCAAGCACTGGGCTTCTGTATAACAATTTAAAAAGTAAAATGTTTGAAGACAAGTCAGTTGACTACCAGCTTTAAGCAACCAAGGTAGGAGTTAGGGCTTTCCGCCTATTAGATCCATGGGCTTCATCCAGAACGATGCTCTGTTTTCCTCCAAGAAAATCATGTGAGGTAGATCCCTCCGCACTGCTGTGTACAGCATTCATGTGCTTAGTGACAGCCCCCTCCCACCAATGCTCAGGCTTCCCTGCCTGGGCCGCTTGCCCTCTTAGGCTTTAAGAAGTGTAACCCTGGGCATAGCCTTGGGCACCCAGCTAGCTACCCTGTTCTTGGAGTCAGGTCCTCCCGACAGAAAATAAGCCATCACCTCCTGAATGATCTTCCCCCTCCTCTTTTAATGAGACTGATATTTAACCACCATCCCTTACTTTATGGTCACTGAGATAATAAGAATTTTGCTTTGTTCACTCATGAATTTTATAAATTAAAAATAATTTATCATGTAATATTCATTGCCTACTACAAAATACATGCAACATCTAAGAAGCCACCCTGACCCACTAGCCAGTGGAGGTATCCCCATGCTAGCTATACAGTCGAAGTTAGCCAGATCCTCTTTCCCAGTTCCACCCTCATACTGTCCCACTCAACCAACCACCAATCTTTTTTGTTCGGTTTATCCTTTCTAAACAAGTTAGCAACATGGTAGGTATTTCCTAACTCTATTTGCTTAGCTTTGCTTGCCTGTTTTGCTAATATGAATGGTGCTTGTACTATCAGTCTTCTAGATATTTCCTGGTGCTGATAGATAACTCATCACTTCCTCCAGTGGACATACCTAGGAGAGAAACTGCTGGTCACAAAGATGTCACCTTTACCTGTGCTATGTAATTGTTTTCCACAGAAATTGTACTTATTTACAGTTTCCATGAGAATATGACTTCGTTTTCTTTCCACATTCTCATTCATACTTAGTATTTTCAGTTTCATAATTTCATTTGCCCATCTAGTGGGCATAAAATATCATTTTAATTTGCACATTAATGAAATTGATGGTCCTCTAATATGTAAATAGAACCAGTGATGTAGTCCTATTTTAGGGACAGTTTTTGATAAAGTATCGACATCGTCAATTGAGTCCTAGTCCTTTGTCAGATAAGATATAAAACTTTTCTCTCAGTTTGTGGTCGACTTGTTTTCATCTCTTTGTGCTAGTTTTGACAAGCAGAAGTTCTTTGTTTCAAGGTGAGATTTAATAATCTCTTCCCTTGACTTTTTATGACTTTCAATCCTATGAAGTTCATTATGAAAGGGAAAACTTTAAATCTCTTAGAAAAAAATACAAACTATGGGCCTTTAGAGAGCAAAGGATTTCCTTCAGAAGATCCAGCAAGTACTGAGGACAATCCATTGTTATGTTAACAAACATTTTAAAGAACTAAAATGTTAGCTTGCGTTAGGAAGGGAGGCGGAGCCCTGTCACTGTTTTCATATATTGTCCTGGAAGAAGTAGGTTGCTGTAGGCTGTTGTTAAAGATGGACTCAGAACAAAGGACCAGCGGGCAGCCTGGCAGCTGAGGAGTCCCGGTTCCATGGCTGTATCCCCATGGTCACCAGCTTCCCAGCACTGAGGAGGTGGGACCCAGTGCCGTTTCCTCGCCCTTGGTTCTTTGTTCACAGCCCTGATGGGGGGCTGTTTCCGCTAATCTTAGCTGTGGCAAAGCGCTCCAGGATGTCTATTCTTCTGGCTACATATGGAATTTCCTGGACTTTAGCTGATTGCTTGGGACGGGGACTGATTAGATGCAGCTATTTCCAGGCATCCTTGCCTTTTCTTTCCTGAAAACTATTGTGTGAGAAACATATTTTTAGGTGGGATCATGTTATTCACATACATTTTCTTTGTCACTGTAGTTTCAAACCAATTTTGTCTCCCCAAAACACATGCACATATACAGACTCTCTCTCTCCCTCCCTCTCTCTCTCTCTCTCTCTCTCTCTCTCTCTCTTTCTCTCTCTCTCTCTCTCTCTGTCCGCCGCCCCCCTGCAATCTTAGTATTTATACTATTTGTATGTTTATGGTAACTGCTTTTATCACTTTTTATCGTTGTAAGGCCGACTTTTCCTGTGCAGCTCCATGAGGCTTCCTCCCCTGCCCCCTTGCCATGGGTCTATTTATGGATCGCACTCCCCTTCTCCATCAACGTCTCCTCAGTAAAGAGCTGGGCACCCCAGGGGACCTGGCTGGTGTGAGGCACCGCCATGATGAATGGATTTCTTTTCACTCTCTAGTAACTGGCTGGTTTCCACGAAGACAGCTAGTGTCTTTGTAGCTACTTGGGTTAGTAGATTAGGTTACTATGATTGCTGCTTATCTCGTGTTGGAATCAATGATCCAGTTCGCATGATTACTAACTATAAATCTGGG
Organism: Myocastor coypus; assembly: GCA_004027025.1. Lineage (NCBI taxonomy): Eukaryota > Metazoa > Chordata > Mammalia > Rodentia > Myocastoridae > Myocastor > Myocastor coypus. The sequence goes on from PVJA010052069.1 coordinate 4,464, forward strand.
GAAACTATTACACAGAAGCTCTAGTAATTGATTAGTGGGTATTTCCTGAAATGAATCACTCAGAAGGCAGAGACTTGATTCTCAGCCTATTTCTGGGCAATTAGGACCTACTGAGTTGCTTATTTGTCTACTGTGATGACAGCCATTTATCTCTAGTCTGATGTTTGATTTTTACCCCAAGTTTCTCCACGCAGCCCATTCTCATTTCTTTGTCATTTGCTTCTTTCTGAAATGTTTCCAGCAGATGCCCAGTTTGTGACACATCTGATCCTCGGCTTCAATCTGTCTGCTGACTTCGATGGCACTGAAATATGGCCATTTTGATCCTTGCAGCAAATAGTATCCAGGATCTGCTGCCTGCTGCCTGGGTTCCTCGGGTCCAGCTGGCCCTGACAGAGGGCAGTGCTGAAGGACATGAGTGGGTGGAGGATACCTAGGAGTACCCTGACTCCCTTCTGACAGCCGTCATGGCGATGGGGCCTGCCAACCAGGAATGGCCGCTCTACAATGCCAGGGTCTGCTTGAAGCTGGGATCCTCGTTTTTCTCAATCAGTTAAGCGTAAGGTTCTTCTGATTTTGCATATGCCAGTCATCAAATTCCAGGTTGTGCCTGATGATCTGGGCAAAGTGGAGCTGGGGAATAGTTTCTCCCATTAGCTAAGCTTTCTCTAGGAGCAAGATGAAGTGTGCTTTAGAGCTTTACCTATGCCATTTCATTTAATCATATGATTAGTGTGTGTCCTGGGTATTGTCACACATAGGAGAAACCTAGGCTTAAGTAGATTGTGGGCATAACCTAGATCAGCCAGTTAAGAAGTGAAAACATTCAATGCAAACAGACTCGGCCAACTCAAACAGGTGCTTTCAAACACTACGCCGTCCTGTCTCCCTCTCAGAAAAAAATAAATGACAGACCAAAATTACATGGGCTAACTATAAGGAGGTCCCAGAAAGACAAGGTCGTAGGAAGCTGGAGTTGTCATGCATGGTAGAGCAGATGGAAGGGTTTCTAGAGAGCATATGGCCACATAGTCCTCAAATGTTTTTTCTTGTCATAGGAAAAAATGCATAACACTTAAAAGTACAGAATACTCCATGGGTTTGTGTGACGCTGTAGCGCAATAGCTGTGTCATCTTCCCTGTCTCATTCCAGTGCTAGTACATATGCTGCCAAAATCCACACTCTCAGACTGTTTCATTTTTAGGGGAAGCTTTTTTTTTTTTTTATTTTTTGGTGCTGAGGACCGAGGCTTCCATCTTGCTAGGCAAGCATTCTACCCCTGAGCTAAATCCCCAGCCCTTAGTCTGCTTCACTTTTAATCCACAATATGAAATGCATTTGACAGCATGACTCAGGACAAAAGGTACTCAGGTATGACACAAACTTTTACTTTGCAATGCTCGCATCCATTCTATGCAGTGCACTTCTGTTTTATTTTACATATTTTGTCTAAGAAAGCTTCTGGTCATGATCAGTTGAATGGATTTTACAGCCTACAAGCACTGACCTACATGCACCAACAAATGAGAAAACTGAGGTTCAGAGATGTGTTGAGTACTTTGCATGGTGTCTGCCAGGTAAAAACCCTTAAGCATCTTTGCTTTACCTCCCTACCTCACGCACAAAGCAGCAGAGCTGGGGTGGAGCCCTTGTCACCTGGCTCCTGACCCAAGGCTTTTCAGTCAAGCTCAGTTTATCAAAAAGGAGGCTTTGTCAAAATTTTGGCAACTGCCAAAATTTTTCAGGGGTGGGCAGGAGTGGGAAGACACAGGGGTGATGGGGGAGGCTCACACTGCCTTTCAGTGTCCCTGCTCAATGTCACAAGGTGCCAGAACAAAACGGTCGCACTCTAACCTTGGTTGTTCAGTGAAATCCTCTGGAGAGCTGTCAAGCAACACCAATGGCAAGGTTACTGCAGATCAAGTTAATCTGATTGTTAGTGGTGCAGTGCTTACTAGAAGAGTCCTTGATGATTTAATGTAAACTGACCACCTGAAAACATTGTAAAAAAAAAATCTCCTAAAACTATTGCCATTCCAGATAGCTCCGTGGACTAAAGTACCTACTTTGACAGGATGCATCACCCAGGGCTAGATCCCCAGCATGCTGTGCCGGCCCAGCTGCAAGGCGAGCTGAGATGGTGATTGAGACTGGGCATAATGGCACCTGCCTGTAGTCCCAATGCTTGGGAGCTGAAAACAGGAGAATCACTACAAGTCTGATCTGTGTAGTGAGACCCTATACACCCTGTAGACCCTACCTTAAATTCATTTAAAAAAAAAAGCTGTTCCCATTAGTCCTTCAATCCCTCCCCTAAAATCTCCTTTCCAGGCCCCTTCAAATCCTGACTAAAATTTGCAGTCAAAAGTAATTTCCCTACACTGCATTCACGCAGTGCTCATAGATACCGTTAGCCCACCTCCCCCCGTGATGCACTGATTGGATGCAGAGTTTATGCTTTTGTCATAGATGTCTTCAAGTGTGCAGTATTTACAGAATGTTATTTGCTCAGAAGGCTCCTCTTCCTAAAGCCATCTAGGCTCATGGAATCTAGAGCAATTCAGTTGTCACTTCTGAGGAGAGTGACAGAATTCTCCTCTGGCTCAATTCAACAGTAAGCTCTGCTCACTCTGGGAGGTGCAGAATCCTGAACAGCGAAATCTGCAGTCATGGTAGGCAAATGAGGCTACGGTGTCCCTCTCACAAAGATGGGCTTTCTCTCCCTGTTGTTTTCCTCTGGTTGGCCTTTCTGGGTTTCCAAATCCTCCAGGATGAGGCAATGTTGCCCAGTGTACAGAGTCCTGGACAGGAAGTAGGGAAGTGGGCTTCCTGTGCTGGCCTTGGCCATCAGTGCTCTGTGCTACGGCCTTACTTTTGCCTTTGTTAGCTGGGAATGGCAGCGTTCCTAGCTCAATTGTCACCCTCTGCCACTTCCCCCTTGGGATTATATAAGAGATCTTATATATAAAAATAAGCCTCATTTGGGTCCTTGAGCTTTTCTAAGGACAGCTTTGTATAAATATAAGATACCTTGTGTTATTGTTTGTGGTCCAAGGGGATTTGTGGAGAGAAGTTGGGAGCCAGCAGTGCTGGTTTTTATAGGCAGAAAATAGCTGTCGAGAAAACAACGTGATGTGTGGAGCACAATGTTCTTATCCAGCAGACAGAATTATCTTTCCCAGGCAGCCATGAACACAAAACACCTGGTCACACGTTTCCTGACCTTTCACATATTTTGAAAGAAAGAGCCCTTTACCCTGACCTGTCAAGCAATGATCTTCATGAACTTCTGTCCACAAACTCTCTGCTTGTTATCTCGGCTTGCTTCTGTGGATGGAAATGGTAAACACTGCTGATCCTCTCTAATAGGACATCATCTTCTCCAGATACGACCCAGACTTATCAGATCCTCACACACATTTCTTCTTCCTACAAAAAAAGAGCCCCACTGGCTGGGCTCATCGCGCTGGTGTCAGGGCTGAGTCGGGGCTTCCTGCCTCAGCCCAGCATGGTGCTAAGTGCTGTTGAGGAGTTGGCGACATGAAGACTCCATTTCTACCAGGAAATTACTTAAAATTCTTTAGGGGAGAAAACAAAATACATTCACTGTAACACCTTTAGAAAATAATAGAGATCCATTTATGATAAAATTCACTCCCTCATTTGAAGGCTTGGTGTGTTTAAAGAAAACAAAAATCAGCATAAGAAAAAACTCAATGGAACACAGAGGCACAGTACCCTAGAAGGTCTAAGTGAAACCACTTAGGTGAATGATGGTAGCGTGGCCAGTCAATGGATGAAAAGCACTGGAAGTAGCATAGGAAGTGGTGAGTAGCCATGGCTCATAACAGCACATAAGAGCAAGGCACATTCTCCTCGATAGCCTCCAGGTGCCACACTAAGCTTATAAAAACTCTCTTCCCATCCTTCCCTCTGCCCTCCTGCCCTGCCCCTGAATCCAAAGCTCTGATGAGTCACAGTGAATGGATCTTTAAGTGTGGCAATGGTGACACAGCCTGGAGGCCGGCTCTCTTGGTAGGTTCTTGGTAGCACCCTACCTCTTTCACAGGAAAGATTGGGCAGGAGAGTTAGTTGTAGGTTCCTTTACAGAAAAAATTTTCAAGAATGAAAAATTAGGACGTGGTTTATTTTACTACTGGAAAACATGTGTTATGGCACAGATCCCATAAGTAAGCAGGATCATAAGTGTTACAAATTACTAGAACTGTTGTACACCACTTGTAGTTTGTGCACTTCACACAAAGCCTGATGCAGACATCTGCCCATCACACCTATGTGATGGTGCCGTGAGCCCTCCCCCTCCCTCACTTTCCTCTTTGACCTACGGCTGACAGTCACGTTCCCACTGCAGTGTCCTGTCCACATCCCTAAGTTTATAAGGCTCTTTTGGCTCCAAATTACCTACAGGCTAAAACCTGAACTTCTTAGCCTAGCAGATAAAGCTTTTAACATCTATCTCTGCATTCTTCCCTGGCTTCTCCTTATCTCCTGCCAAGATAAACTTCTCCTAGCTCTCCTCAAACACCATATCCTTTCAAGATGTTGTCCTTCAATCTGAACACCTACCCTAACCTACTTCAACTCTGCTAGAATTATTACAAAAGTTTTAAAAAAAAAAGTCTTGTCTTCTCCACTTTTGAATTATACAATTCTTTTTTCTGAGTCAGGGCCCCCTTCCTCAGCCCAGTACGGTGCTGGGGTAAGCACATAGTAGATGCTGAAGAAATAAAAGCATTTATTATGATGTAGAATAATTATCATATTTACTTGATTTCTTCTCTTTGTGAGCTTAGGGAGAGAAAGGATGTGCATTTTGTTTTGTTTTGTATCCCAGACTGTAGCTCAGTGTCTCATATGAAAGGTATCATTGTAATGAATGATTTTGCATATGTATTTTGAAAAATGATTCTTCCCTCTCTCTTTATTCTTCCTGGCATTGTTAAATGTTGCATAGTTTGGGTCTTTCATGTGTTTGGAGGTAAAGCCTGGGTAGAAGAGGTGGGTCACAGGGGTAGTACCTGGAAGGGTGTGTCCTTGTCTTTGGCTCTTTCCTTCTTTGTCTCTGCTTCCAGTTGCCATGGACTCAATGGATTCCTTCCACTGTGCCCTACCCACTGTGCTGTGTCTCCCTTGGACCCAATCAGCCATGGACTGAACCTCCCAAAGCTATGAGCTTCAATAAACCTTTCCTCCAGTCTGCTGTGATTAGTGTATGTTTTGTCCCAGCTGTAGGAAAATGACTGAGATATTATATTTCCCTTCTGTCTTAATCTTAGGTTGGGAGAAGGGGGAGAGAAGAGAATAGGGATTTTTTGAGTCTTTCTACTCCTGAATATAGCTGAAAATGTGAAAAAGACGAGCTGGAGTAGCCTCCTTTCTATATGAGAACCTCTAGAATCAGAGACTGAGGGAGTCTTCAGCAGGTGCTATCTTTGGACAAGGGGCAGGAAGCAAGATAGGTCAGGGGAAAATTAAGCCAGGGCATGATTTTAGCAGCAGTCTAGCCTTAACATGGCCTCATGGGAAGATCGAGAACAAAGATGGCCCCCAAATCTGCCCCAGCTTGAGGCAAGGGGGGGGCTATGTTGTGTACTCTGTATAAGTAGTTGGCTGCAAGGCACACCAGACATGGTGGATATACTTCCAGAAAAGAGGCATGGGACATCAGCTTCTGTACAGCCAGGTGAGGCTTCAGGAAAGGGTGCAGCTACATGCTATTGGTCGCAGACGAATTCTCAGTACCTCAGTACCAAGGTACTAGTAAAGAAGCCTGAAAAAGAGCCATGGCCTTATGACACACCGGAAATAAGGATGCTAGGAAATGTCATTCTATAATGGTTAAAAAAATGCCTACTGCCATTTGGTCATCAAATGTAATTAATGTGGTGGTCTGGACTGGTTCCTCTCTCTGTAACTGATTGTGATCACCAAGCTGAAAGAGGGGCAGAAGCCCTTGAAGATAATACACCATTGCAAGCAAAGCAAGAAGTAACCCTAGAAGGCCCAGCACTCTTCAGATTTGTGTAGACCCCACAGGGTTGGAAATTAAAGGAAAATGTCTAAAAAGACAGGGACTGACAATGACACCCTTGTCACCAGAACACAGCATGATCTGCCACATGATTTTGAAAGATCTCATTTAAAACTTGGACATTTAAGATGGGCAAAAAGACACATGAACATTTCATTTTTGCACAATATCTCCTTCTCTGTCAGGCCTGGCAGATAAGTGAGGTGTTACTGGCCACACCCCTGAGAGACTCTGGCCCCGGGAGCCCATTGGACTGCCTCAAAGTACAGTGTAGCTTTACACTTGTTTAAAAGCTCTGATAATCTTGATTCCATATATTATATGTGATTAAAAGAGAAAGAAACCTAAAATCACTGCATTTATATACCGTTTGAGAGAGAGAGAGAGAGAGAGAGAGAGAGAGAGAGAGACAGAGACAGAGAGACATAGAAGTGGATTTCAAGTCTCTCTCGTCATTTACATCTACGTAACCCTAAGCAACTTGTTTGCCTTCTCTGAATTTTGGTATGTTTCATTTGTCTAGAACAATAGCAACTAGAATTAGAATTAGCAAAGCTAATATTTATTAGATTATTATTATTTGTTATGTTATGTACAGCATACTAAATTATCATACTTAATATAACAGCAATATCTTTATGCTCTCTCATGAAGGACAAGAGAGATAAAGTTTATGAATTCACTTTGTAATGAGCAAAAAGTGATGAATGCAAAAGTGAAATATTTAGAAAAGTGCATTTCTCATTCCCTTCTTATTCACAGTGAGCCCTTTCCTGGCTTCTCCAGATCCATGGAGCTGGTGATATGAATGGATTCCATTTCCCTTGGGTTTCTTGTGTCCATTTGCCCCATCACCAGCCTCCTATGCTGCCCTCCCCAGGGGACTGAGCCATCCCTCATTTCTCAGTTCGGTGTCAGAATGGCTGCTTTTGGAGAGCGGGGTTTCTCAGGAAGGACATTGCACAATCAGAAACGCTGATCTGCCAAGGCTGCAACATTTTTTTCCTGGAGCATTTTCAGGAATGTGTCACAGGAGGTGGGGGAGGTGGGCAGTGGAACAGAGAGTACTAGGCATCAGCCACCAGGTAATAAAATGTCTGAGGATTCCATTTCAAAATGAAATGGAGACATCAATCTTCATGAAGTCAGAGTCTGGGGTTCACAGCTATGAGATTTTCTAAGCCACTTCAAAAAGCTGGAGAAACAATGATCAAGATGCAGGCCATAGAAAGGTAGACAATTACAGAACTTGATGATGGTGATTTTCAACAAGTGTTACATTTGCCAACAATTTTATCCCTAACCAAGAGCCTGAAGCTTGCTGAGGATCTGGAGCCAGCTTGGACATCTCAAGGTAGTGGCTGGTGCATGCTCCTCCAGCTAGGCACTGAGTGAGGTCGTATTGGTAGCTTGTAATCTACCTTGGTGGCAGAATTTACACCATGGAAATCAGCAGCTGGCACAGTGAGGCTGTTTTTCCCCCTGCAAGTCAGCTAACAGGATACCACCATTTAAATTTGTATCTGAATGCCAACAAGATGTGTGAGATCCTGACATAGCCTTCAGAATTAGTGTTGTTCTTGGACTGCCATGCAAACTACTAAAAAGAATTCTTATGTATGCAGCAGTTCAAAATTCCTTATTCTCACATTCCAAACTCACTTTGCTCCGGTGCCTCTCTTTTGCTGTGGCTCAGGCATGCTTATGGGTACCACATAACTGAGAAAGGCTGGAGCCATTTCCACACCTATAGCATTATGAACTCGATTGTTTCTCATGAGTGTTTCTCTACCTTCTGCAGATACAAAGAATGCACTCAGAAGGCCCTTTTCCCTGCAGGGAGTCTACCCTCCTCGCCTGAGGAATCAGGCAGAAAACAGCAGCTAGGTGCTGGGATCTGCTTGGAGGAATTTTGTAAAACAACTGAACTCACCTCAGAATAATCAACCATAGTAGGACACAGGTCTTCTTCTTCTTCTTCTTCTTCTTCTTCTTCTTCTTCTTCTTCTTCTTCTTCTTCTTCTTCTTCTTCTTCTTCTTCTTCTTCT
>PVJA010052070.1:0-12539 GCA_004027025.1 Myocastor coypus
TTTCAGAACTTTTGTTTGTTTGTTTGTTTGTTTATTTTTATGGCCGGCTCAGCCTGCCCTGAGGGCAGGGCTGGCGCAGCATGTGGTGCCCGGGATCGAACTGTGGTCCCTGCACCACCTAAGCTTTCCTAAGCAGGCGCTTTAGACCACTGAGCCATCCTGCCGGGCCCCTGCTCATTCCTTCTTTAAGGAGTTTTAAACAGAATTCTGTCTTCTGCTATCATATACTATAATTGTTCAAATTTATAACAACCTTCCTCACCCTCCCGAGACCATTACCACACCTCAGCCTCACTGGACCTCCATGCCTTCAGGGTCCAAGAACCTTGGAAACAAGGGCCATATTTTATTCATCACTGCATTCTCATCATCTAGCCTGGAATACAGGAGATGCCAAGAACTGCCTAATAATATAATAAACAAATGGAACAATGTAGGGCAGAGCACAGCACCCACTCCAGCAATTGCTAAGGAAGAACACATTTCTTGACGAAAGACCACTGGATGGGGAAAAAGGCTTCCTAGAATACAAAATCTCTCTTCTATGATGGTTTTTTTGTGTCACCTTTCCAGACCTTCTCTTGTAAGTATGTCTAGAAGGATCAAAGTCTTTCATCTAAAATGGTCAGTAGAAAAAAAATAAATAAATAAATAAAATAAAATAAAATGGTCAGTAGGCAAAATTTAAAACTCCTAGCATAACAGTCTTTTATATCTAAAAAAAATTCAACCATGTCATCTTTTCACTATGAATTCCTTGGAGAAACAGACTGCAGTGTTGGAAATGAAGGATTCGCATTCCGTCCTGATACAGGTTCTTTTGGATCTTAACCTGCTCCTGTAGCCTCCTAATTTTTAGCTCTTGGAAGATCACTTTCATCTGTTAGCATAATTTTGAAGACTATAAATGTTATTAGGGAAACAAAATGGTATAATAATGATATTAATGTCTGAAATTGGAGGCTTGGATAAATAAGAAACACTGTTTAATGGTTTATACCCTGGTAGCACAGGTTGGGAAGTTCTGGAACACAAAACCAAACTCAGATCTTCTTTCTCGTGAAACATACCACTAATGTTATTATCTTAAAAAGTAATACTGATAATGGACCAAAGACATTCACAAATATATCTAGATTCATAAATTCATAATTCATAAATGTCTCTGGTTTTGAAATAGCTGTTTCATTCTTGATACATTTCCATACTTATTGACAGATGAAAAGAGGATATCCATGCCCAACCTTGGCTTCTAATGACAAATATTGGGAGTATGTAAACAAACCAGGAAAAGGGGGACTTTAAAGTGTAGTTGAAGTCAGAGGACCTGAGTTTAGATCTCAATTATGTTACATCAGACAAATTTCTGAGCCTTATTTTTTCCACCTATAAAGTTTTCATGATAAAAATACCTCATAAGATTGTAAAAATTTGTCAGATAGTGAAAGTGAAATGCAAATAAGTTCTTATTTACACAGTATTTTGTGCTGGTTATTGTATGTCCAGAAAAGCTGTGTACAGTGTCTTTCAAAGTTCCCATCACTCATGAAATGTAAACATCTTGTGAGAAGAAAGAGGAAGCCTGATGAAACCTGCAAAGGTTAGGGTCAAGTGCACCCCGAAGCAGTGTCTTCAACTGATGAAAAGGAAGAAGGTTTTTAAGAGATAAAAAGGATTGGGTTAGGGGCTGGCGAGATGACTCAGCGGTCTAAAGTGCCTGCTTAGGCAAGCTTAGGCAACCATAGGGACCATGGTTCGATCCCCAGCACCACATGCTGTGCCAGCCCCACCCCCAGAGCAGGCTGAGCCAGCCTTAAATAAAATAAATAAAACATTAAAAAAAAAGGATTGGGTTAGTATGAAAGGTTCACCAGATGCTCTTAAACTGCAGATGTACAGACATATTTTAGAAATGTGGAAGGGGGAAAAATGGGGCTAACAGATATATTGACCTTCTTTAGAAATCTGCACAAAATAGATTAAATAAACGAGACTTACATGTTCTTTACTGATCAGAACAAAGTATTTGTTGTTGATAGAATAACGCAGTTATTGTGGCCTACGTGTCTAATAGAGAGCAGTTTATCTTTGGTTTGGAGCGCACTAGCAAGTAAGTCATGATCTGTGCTTGTTCAGGGGCTGGTTGGTTTGTTGTTGAGGTTTCTGAAGCCAAAGCTTCGTTACTCAATATTTGGCAGATTGTCTTAGTTACTCTTCTCTCATTGCTGGGACAAATACTCAAGATGAAGGAAGGGAAGGTTTATTTAGCTCACAGTTACTGGAGGTTTCAGTCCATATTCGGCTGGCCCAAGGCTGAGTGGCACGTGGCAGAGCATAACCTTTCATGGCGGCTGCTAAGAGCAAGAGGGAAGGGAGAGGGTAGCCCAAGCAGCTAACTTCTCTTCCTTTCTTACACTGAAATGCAAATCACCTGTCCCAGGGGAGGGGCAGCACCAACACCCACAATAACCAATCACAAATTCCAGAAGCTAGCCCATGACTGCATGAGGCTTCAGGGGGACACTCTCCTGTTCGCTGTGGAGATGCGGTGTGTTAGGCACTGTTCTGGCTTCTGCAGTGGATGCTGAATGAAGAATATACAGCTCATTCTGCTGCTCATTTTGTTCTTTCAATGTTCTCCCCCCATACCTTCCTCATTTTATTTTACATGATGATCCACCTTGATCGTTCGTGGGAGGAAGGGCAAAAATAAAAACAGAAAAATATCAGCCGTAGAATCTGAGCAGCGCCCGAGGGGAAGGGCAGCCCTTCAGACAAGCACCAGGGCAGGGAAGATGCTGCATGGCGCCCTGCCCGCCCGTCACCTGGCTGACTGACTTCTCTCCAACAATGTCTCTCAAAGTAAAATCCAGAGAACCACTAGTGGAGTAACTGTGTGATACATTCTTCGGTGTCCTGAGAATCTGCTGTGTCTTGATTGACTTTCAGTGAATGTCCTTTCAACATCTTAGGACACAATAAACTCCCAAATTGAAAGCTGGGTCTCGTAATCATTAGGGGAATGGTGTTGATGCAGGACGTGCGTAAGACTGCTGTCTCTCTAGGACAACTTGTTTGCATTGTTTTCTTCTAGGGAAAGACAACACACACACACACACACACACACACACACACACACACACACACACAGTCTGTCCTAAATTTAACTCACCCAGAGGGCAAGTGACTGCACCATTTAGAAGTTTCAATACACACTTGGAACATAAGGCATGTTCAAGGCCCAGCCAGAGCTCACTAGACTAGCCCTGGACTAAAAGTGCCTGCTTAGGCAGACCTAGGGGCCGAGGTTGGATCCCCAGTGTGCCGCACAGACCCCTTTCCTGGAGAACACTGAGACAGCCACTGAGCCTGGGCGTGGTGACACACACCTGTAATCCCAGCACTTGGGAGGCTGCAAACAGGAAGAATCACTACAAATCTGATGTGTGTAGTGAGCCCACTGTACTACATACGTTTTTAAAAAGGCATGTTCCCCTATATCCATCTTGCCCTTTCAGAATAAGACACAGGTTCAGCCCTGTGAGGAGAAGGACACCTGAGGACGGGAGCAAAACAAGGGCTCTAGGTCCTTGCACAGAGCTCCTCCTCCAAATGCAGCGCTCTCTGCTGCTCTGTCATGTTTTCCTTTATCAAAGCTAACTTTTGACCTCAGAGAGTACAGAAACCCAGCTTTCACCCTGAGACAGAAAAACAAACCCACTTCCTCTGCACTTGGGTCGGGAAGAATGAGATCTTGAGTAGAGCACTGACAGTTTATGACAGGAAAGGCACAGAGGCAGCAGAGGCAGTGCCGCCCACCCCCACCGAGCGACAGGAAGACATCAGGGGACTGCAGACCCAAGAGCAGAGGGTCAGCAATGCCGGGTCGGGCAGGACCCAATACTTCTGTCTCCTACACGGCGTTGGGGAGATGAACAAATTCACGCTCCTCGGACTTTCCTCTTCTTAGACGAGTCGTTTCTTAGCACCCTTTGTTCAGACACATGCAATGTAACTGGCATGGTAGCACCGCGGTGTGGGCATGCCTTCATGCCACGCAAGACTGCACATGAACGTTCTCAGCCGCGTTAAGCCAAAGTTAAGCCCATTCCTGTTTCGTTCTCAGAAGGTAATTAAATTTGCATGCTCTTGCAAAAGAAAAACTAGATTTGTAATGTGCTGAAGGATGTACTGTCCAAAACGGGATTGGCTAAATATTGTCGCTGGCAGAACGTGAGACAAGGAAATGTTACCACCTTCCTTCCTTCCTTCCTTCTTTTCTTTCTTTCTTTCTTTCTTTCTTTCTTTCTTTCTTTCTTCTTTCACTGTGCGTTTGTGAAATTTGTAGGTTCAACCCATATTGATAAGTTAGGATTAAGTCTGTTATCTTATTTTTTGTTTTAAATCTTAATTTGCTCATATTCTTAGAGCATGGTGTTTTTCTGACTTCTTCCTTCCAAATATTTGGATTCTTAAAAAAAAAAAAAAAAAAGTTCTGTTCTGTTTCAACAGCTCCTTCTGGTCATGCATTTAGGACAGTGTCTCTTAGCTTTCCTTTAAGGGAGAAAGTTCTGTTTCATCTTCACTGCTGAAGCGTACTTTTGATAGAGAATTCTCAGCCAGCACTTCTAAGCTAGCACCAGACGTCTGAGCTGGCTCCTTCCACCGCGGGCGGCGCCTGATGAGGAATCCATTGTTAGTGGAATTACCTCCCTTTTTACAGAAAGTGCGTCCTTCCGGTCAGTGCTTTCCTTGCTCTGCCTTAGTCTTCAATTTTTAGGAGTTTGAACGCGATATTTCTTGGCATAGATTTCTGTGAATTTATCTTGTTCAGACTTGAGTCATTTTCCGGAATCTGGACCAGTTTATACGTCGTCCAAATCCGGGGCCCATGCAGCTGATTTTCTTTGCGTCCTTCTCCACCCCGCACCCTCTCGCGTCCCTTGCGCGGACCGCACACCAGCTTGTGTTGCAGGCCCGCAAGTCTTCGCGGAGGGTGACGTTCCTCCGCGCTCCTTCGGCACCGCGCACTGGGCAGTTTCCACAGTGCTCAGTTCACGAGCACTGATTCTACCCTCTGTCTCCCCGCTCTTCAGGAGTCGTTTTATTTGTAGGTCTAGCTTTTTCTTCCATTCCCCCTTATATATTTTATTTCTTTGCCAAGACTTTCTTTTCTCTTAGCTCGTAATCCTTCGCCAAAGCATCATACATGGCCGCTTCGGAATCCCTTTCAGATGACGTTGCCATCTATGTCACCTTGGCGTTGCTACGCGCTATTTTTTTTCTTTTTTCATTCAAGTTAACGTTTTTCTCAGTTATGGTATTATATTTAACTTTTTAAATTGAAGCCTGAATATTCTGAGTATCTTGTCGCGGAGCTCTGTATCTGCTTACATCTTCTGCCTTAGCAGGCTACCCCTGGCATTTCCAGAGGGCACGTGCAGGCGAGCCTCTGTGGGGCTACCTGGGAGCAGAGACCCCAATTCCAGAGTCCCTCACCGGGGCCAGCTGGGAGGGCGAAGGCGCCTCTTACTGCCAGGCTGGGTCCCAGTGTTGCCTCCATTAACCGTAGTGGGCTGGGGCACTTTCTGACTAGACAATGTGAAGGGCGACAAGGGTGGATGTCCAGGTTGGGTCCTCTTTGGCCCCGTGCTGGTGGACTGCGGCTCTTGGGTTCCCTCCCAGGAGTTGTCCGGGAAAAGTCATTGTGTCCGAGTATTTCTGTCTTGCTAAGCCTCCCTTTTCCTGATCCTTTGGTGAGAGACAGCGGGCTCTTCTTGCAGATTCTATCACAGGCCTGGCTCCGGGGACCCCTGCACATTTTGAACTTTGCAATTTTGCCTGTAGAGCACAGGAGGCACAAAGAAGTCTGGGAAACCCACCACCGGGTAGGACTTCCAGCTAAGCCAGTACCACTTCTTCCCTACTACTCTGATTCAACTAAAACTCAACAGAAATGAATGTGGCCATTTAGAGCAGGGCCTGACGTACACACTATCACCAGGACTGTCATCGTGAGCCAACCATTAGTACCACTAACTTGTCTGAAGAACCTAACCTGTGAGTAGGATATTAAGACGCCAGCCCAGGACCGCAAATCCTGGGCACCCACCAACTCAAAAGTGCAATTTCCCTCAATTTAGGATGATTGCTTGGATTAAGTGATTTCTACTCTATCCCACCCTATGGATTTTTATCTGTTTCTCTGATTATTTTTACTGCCATTCTTCCCTTCTGTTTACTTTTCTCAGAACTGGTTTCCAAAGTTCTCTCCATTTGTACCTAATACTAAAACTAGTATATATATAGCATGTATGTAATTGAAAAATTCTGATTGCATTTAATATTTACTTCATATTCATTAAACCATCCTAGACTGGGCTCTATTATCACTTTACTTTAAAATTAAAGTTCAGGAGCCGGGTGTGGTGGCTGTAATCCCAGCACTCGGGAGGCTGAGGCAGGAGGATTGGTGCGAGTTCGAGACCAGCCTGGGCTACAAAAGTGAGCTCAAGGCCAGCCTCAACTGCATAGTGAGACCCTGTCTCAAAAAGACAAAAAAAAAAAAAAACTAAAGTTCAGGAAAGTTCAAGGGGACAGGCTCAAGGTCACACGGTTAGGAAGTGGTCCCAATGAGTCTAGAGCCAAGCGCTATTTTCACCCCCCCAGTGGTGCACCTGCAGCCTGTGGGCCACTTTCACATCCTCCTTGCACCCCTCAGCTAGATCTTTGAGTAGAATGCCAGAGGCCTGAGAGGGAAGAATAAAAGTAAAAGGCCCGGCAGGTAAAGAAAAACCTCTGTAAATACAGATCTCATCTATAAAGTGCTGATTCACTGCAGATCTGTGGGGGATGCTGCTGTTAGTAGCACGCCTTGCTGCCATGGCTGTATCTGCCACCGAGATCCATGAAAATAGAATAGCTAGGAGCATGGAAGGAGGGCAGTGGGTTAGGAGCAACTCAAGCATGTAGGAGGTTACTGCCTAGATCCTTGTGTTCTCCGATACAAACATATCGAGAAAATGTTTGGGAAGAATTAGGGTCCCCCCAAAAAGTGTGTGTGCGTGTGTGTGTGTGTGTGTGTGTGTGTGTGTGTGTGTGTACATTTGACAGAAGAAGAGAGGGGTGCCCCATATGGCAGTGATGCTACCGAGGTCTAGGATATAAATAACGCAATGGGACAGTTTGTTCACAGTTTAACTCAAGGAAAAAATTTCAAGGAGAACAAAGTAGCGCATGATAGAACACTCTCAGGAGACAAATAAAACAAGAATTGCATTGAGAGATTGGATTTGATAGCTTTGGAAAAGTGTGTGTCCTGGGCAGGAAAGGAAAGGAGCAGAAAAGTGGGCGATGAGCAAGTGAGAAGTTATTTGTAAATGAGAAGCAGTTTGCGCAGTGACGTGTGGACCATTAGAAGAACGAACTTGAAGACCTGGTACTGCTTGCTCGCTAGGTAACCCCTGGCAAATGCTTCACCTATCTGAGCTGCTTCAGGGCAGGTGAGCATCAACTTGTCCTGGCCATTTCCTGCGGTCAGAATCTTCATGGTACATCACAGCAAAAACAGTCACAGGATTGGGACTGGTTGTTGGCTTGTCTTGAGCAAATGTCCTGTGTCCATTCCACCAAGGGTAGCTTCAGTCTCAATCAGCTTAGCTTTGCCTCTCAGTGAGTCAGATCATGGTTAAGTATTGTGGGAGCACGGATCCCTTTCTGGACCACTGACAAGGCTGCAAATGGATCAGAACTTTTCTTCCAATTGGCCCCCGACTGACAGCCAAAACTTATCTCTAGATTAAAGCACCTAAATACTAGGTACAGATTTTTAAAAAGTGATGTTTTTCTTTAAAACTCTTAAAAAGATTTTTAAAAATTTGCAACTCTTTCAAAGTAGATGAAATGAGGATAATGTCTTTTATGCTGTCTTCTGTGCAGAACATCTACTGAATAATAATAATGTGGATGTTCCAGGCTTATTTACTCTATTAAACAGTGAACCTAGGGGTCAACCCTCACATCGTGTCAGGTCATGGTGCTGAGTATTTACATTTTCCCAATGTCCCTATTTTAATTTAATGCAATAAAAATAATTGCCATAACTTACTTGTACTTTCTACCACAACTTTCAGAGTAGATTTAATTGTCCCTGTATTAACAGATGAGAAATTATTCCTTCAGAAAGGGCAAATCAGACTTAAACGTTCACTGTAGCGCTAAGAACATGGATGTGCATAAATACGAGGTGGTTCCTATCCTGATCAGGATCTTCACCTTGTTATGATGAGGCCATGAGAGTGACATCATGGCTAAGGGTGCCGGAGGCACAAATCAGCAGCCACTGGCATTTCCTGGAGCGCTCCTCCTCCCTGTCTCATGTCTTTCATTTCTAAGCCGTTCATCCCTGTATTCGCTGGTAGTCTGCATTCCTACTGGTTTCCGTGTACTTCAGTTTCTGACAGTATCTGCAAGATGCTGACCTCTGGCTCCAATACACATGTGCAAAAAGTAGGAGGAGAACCCAGAGGACCTGCAGAGGCCAGGTGTCCTGGATCCGAAATGTCAGGATCCTTGTGATGACTTGAGAAGAATAAGATCCCTCTCACCAGGCAAGTCGTACTCCACTATGTCTCCAGCAAGCTAGGGGTCTCACCTTAGGATCACGAGGATCTCAGGGGTCACCATGGACTCTGCTTCTCCGTAACAGCTGTATGTCAGAGCACAGCCAGGGGTCATGACCCTGCAGTGCCACTCCAACTCACACACACCCTCATACAGGAAAAAAAGGTGATATTGACCTTCCCTTGTTTATGCTCATCATGAATTTGGAGGCTATTAGCCTACACTTTGAATTAGAAATGCTCCCTTAAGTGTTTTACCCTAACTTAGTGCCTCAATTGCTTTACTGTAGCCCCCACTCTCCCTTCTGCAAAAGGATTCAGGATAGCACAGAAAAAGGCAAGGTTCCAAATTTGTGTCTTACACTGCCCCTTGCCACATAGTTTGTACAGGAGACAAAGTCCATCTAGGGGATCATTGTTTATTTCATGCACTTCTCTGAGTGGTTACCAAGACTTGTCCTCAGTCCCTGCAAATGGAGCCAGGTACCACCCAGAGGAAACATTGTCACATGTGTTCACTAATTGGGACCGCTAAGTGATCAGTGTTGGCTTCAAAGGGATGTTTGGAGGGATGCAGACCCCCAGATGCATCTTGGGAAGAGACTTCTTCACCTCCCTAAGGTGCTCTTCTGAGAACCAGAAGCACATTAGAATATTTAGCAGAAGCCACTCAATCCCCATTCACTCCCATTAAGGCCTCTGGTCATCTGCAGAAGTGACCCAGTGTCTGCTGAGGTACAGGACACACCAGAGCACGCAGTGCACTTTGACGTTGAGCTCAATATCTCTAGAATTTAACAACCAATGTTGCTCTGAGAAAGCAAGACCATGGTCATCCCAGAAAGCAGGGCTGACACTGGCAGTAGAGACTACTGGGTAGACTTTATTAATGGAAAGAAGTTTGGATTTGATGCTGAACCCCATTTCCCACAGTAATGGCAGAAAACTAGGGTGGTAAGGTGCTAGAGGAATTCCACAGACATGCAAACATTTCTAACTGAGCCAACCAATTTTCTTTCTTTTTATTTATTTATTTATTTATTTATTATTTTTTTTTTTTTGTATTTAGGACAGGGTCTACAGGGTCCACAGGGTCCACAGGATCTATAGGGTCTCCGCTCTTTCTTTCTTTCTTTCTTTCTTTTTGTGGGACCGGGATTCAAACTCATGACCTTGCACTTGTGCCACAGAGCTATCTCCCCAGCCCCTTTATAGGGTCTCTTATTTTCCTTTTGATTCAACTTTTTCGGAGGAGGATTTGGTGATAGGGTCACAACTTCATGGCTGATTTTTATTTGACTTCTCAGTCATGAAGAAGCCACACTGACCTTTCCAGTTCAGTTGTGTTCAGATCTTAGCCCCAGAGCTGAGTGTTCTACAAAGGTTCTGGAACCAACCCCAAGCCGAAGGGCTGCTCCTTCCCTCCACACCACTTGCACTGAATATCCTAAAATGCTGCTTTCATCCACTGTTTGATTATGGTTCATCACTCCTTGCTCACTAAATTTAGGCAATCTGCCTAATCCCTCTGCTTGAGTTTTTGTTTGTATATGGGGAAATAATTATTTCAGCAGTTTATTGTGAAACACCTAAGTCTCAAATTATGAGTCTAGCCATTTTCAATTCTCCCTTGGATAAATTATTTAACTTCTCTATACCTATTCTATTTATCTGTGAAGTAATAATAAAGATTACATCTACCACAGAGATTTTTATGAAAATTCAGAAGCAGTATATGCAAAATCAATGATATTAGCTGTTATTGTTGTTATTTTCTTAATTAACTATAAATTCACAGGGGGAAAATCTTGTCTATCTTCCTATATGCTATATTCTTAGCTCACGACCCAGTTTATCCATATGATTTGTAACACCTTTGTCATATTCAGTTTGCCCTGAAATTGATTAATATGTTTCATTCTCTCTTCTTTTGATATGCTCTATGCAAAGCAGTCACTCATAAACTATTACACAAACAAGTGGTATAATATTCTAAAATTCAAAGGTTCTTTACACCAAAGAATCACATCTCTCCTGATTCCTGACCAAAAAGTTGCATTTAAGATCAACACATTATGTTTTCTTTCTCAAAAAGTGACATTTTGAAAAGAATTTAAATCTTCAAATCAGCAAACAATGTACACAACTTTTCCTTTGTTGTAGCGTAGACATGTGCTCGTCAGGTGTGTCCTGTGGACTCCATGCCCCATGCCTTCTACCTCTAAAGAAACAAAGCCAGCGGTGAGGAACAGGGCTCTCTTCGCTTCAGAGGGGGCCATGTAGCTCCAGCACACCAGACCTGCCATGGCGCCCACTGGGTTCCTGCCCTGAGGCACTTGGGGCTCCTTCCTGACAGGGGCACAACAGAGGCTCAGGCTTGGGGCCACCGAGAGGGCTGATGCTCGAGCAGCTCTGAACCACTCAGCAGCACAACGCCAGGCTATTACTAATGCTGATCAGCTCGGAGGCATTGCAATCAAAACCTTCAATTACACCTGGGTGATTTAATCAACTCCCTGTCAACTGCAGGCTGGAACTCCTCTGGTACTGTACAAATACAGTAATTACCATGCCAGCTTGCAATAAGATATCATTTTAGCGGATTAGAAAACACATTCTGTTGTCAATTACCAACAGCCAATTTATAGGCCCCGAAACAAGCAATATTTTTTAATTGCTGCCTTTGTGTCATTATCACAAAATTACTTCTGTTATGAGTCATTAAATCATCTTAGCAATGGTAGGAGTGGGGCAGGAAAAAGATTAAAAAGTTTTTCCTCTGTTTTCTGATAAAACAAGAATAGAAGCATAAAACTTGTATCCTGCTGTGTTGGTTTTTGAAATTGAAAAAAACACAATCAAAACCCTAGAGATTCTCAGCTACATAAACAATCACAAACAAACCCTGCAGCTGCATGAACCGACCAGAGACTAGGAAACTAGGATTCGGATGTATTCCAGCCTGTGCTTTTTCTCTGTGGCCTGATTTTTTCCTCACATTTGCTCACCTTCCAAGCTTCATTTTGTAGGGAATCCATTTCTTTTGGCATGTGTTTCAGCTGACCCTCGATGTGACCACTGCCGCTGGACAGGTTCAGACTTGGAATCTCCAGTTTTCACCTCCCAAGCCCAGTGCTCCAGCCCGGAGGAAAAGCAGTGTTGGTCTCTGCTGGTTGCTCAGCTCCTTCCTAGAGCTAGCAGGACCCCTCTTCCTGACACCCCCTGCTGGTGCTCCGCCTGCCCCATTCCGACCCAGATACCTCTGAGGATACAACTGCATTTGCTCTAAAAGGAGGGGGCCTGGCGGGATGGCTCAGTGGTCTAAAGCCCCTGCTTGGGGAAGCTTGGGTGGCTTCAGGGACTGCGGTTCAATCCCTGGCACCACATGCTGCGCCAGCCCTGACCTTGGGGTGGGCTGAGCCGGCCATAAAAAAAAAATGAGTGAATAAACAAACAAAGGTTCTGAGACAAGAGTAAAAATAATAAATTTTTAAAAATTAAAAAAATTAAAAAATAAATAAAAAATAAAATAAAAGGAGGCTCTCTAGTGGATGGCCATGTATAAGAAGCATTTGTTATTGTTGTTTACTTATTACTAGGAATGGTAGCAGACATTCTACAGAACTTAGCATGACTTGGACATTGTTCTAAATGGTCTACGAGTATTTTGACTGTCACATAAAATGTGATTCTGACTCTCATCTGACAAATGAGGAGCTGATGCATCGAATGGCTAAAGCTTTCAGCTATATCAGTTTCATAGGAAGGACACTAGAACTGTTTCAGGAAAGGCTGGCTTGGGATCTTGGCTTGGCACTTGGTAGCCTGGTCACAGTGAGTTAAATCTATATTCATTCTTAGCTTTACACCCTTATCATATATATATATATATATATATATATATATATATATATATAT
>PVJA010052071.1:0-12562 GCA_004027025.1 Myocastor coypus
TAACCCCAGTTTTTTGAAAATTATTATTATTATTATTATTTATTTTTATTTATTTATTTATTTTTTTTTTTGTGGGACTGGGGTTCAAACTCACGACCTTACACTTGCCAGGCAGGCACTTGTGCCACGGAGCTATCTCCCCAGCCAATCCCAGTTTTTAGGAAGCTGTAAACAGACAGATCACTACAAGTCCAGTCTAGTGGTGAGACCCTGAGCACCCTGTAGACCTGTCCCTAACATACAAAAAAAAAAAAAAAAGGAAAGTCCTGAAGTCCTGGAGTGCAAGCAGTATTCATGTGACGACCAGAGGCTAGGAATGTTACAGCTTGACTGCTGCCACTCCAAGACGCTCTCTGCTAACTAGGAGCTTTCTGGAGCACATCCCTAAGTGAACAACTGCTTCATTTTTCTATCCGGGTGCTCCATTGCAGGACATCCCTATGTTGTGGAGTTCTCAAAGCTGCGCTTTCCCAGTGCTGTAGGGAGTGCCCTCCGCCAAGGCTATGCTGTCCTAGTACTGTAGGGCGTGCCCTCCACGGGCCGCGCTGCCAGATGCTATCTCCTCACTATACTGGATGCTTGCGCCACTCCCAGGAAACGTGGCGTCCAGGAAGGTAAAGTATTTCAGCCAAGCTTCCATCCAAGACCCAGCTGTTTATGCAGTCAGGAAAAAAAAAAAAAAAATAATAATAAAAGATGCCCCTGAGAGCCTCCTTTTTAAGTTACAGGATTTTGTAGCCTGCTTCATAGATACTACAAGTATTTACTTTTTATTTACAACAGCAAACAGAGAGTTCTTAAACGTACCTGGCATTTTGTGTTTCCCTTTGCTTTTCTTTGATGAAGAAAGAAAGTGGTTGCACTGACCCAGTCAGTCTTGGTGGGCCTTGGCTTCAGAAGAGCGTAAGGTCAGGAGTGAGGCTGCCCAGGCTCACGGCTCCTGGTCCTATTACCACCACTAGCACCGATAACTGCTCCTTCTAGAGGTAGGCATCAAGTGCGGTGGAAGAAGCCCTGGGTCTCAGATCCTTCTCTTTAACCACAGATCACTCCCCCTTGAGCTCTGAGCCGGCAGCTCCCCTGAGGCCACTCTGGTTGGTCAGTCAGCGTTGCCAGTGCCCGTGGCTGTTCCTGGCTCTGCTAAAGTGAGCACAGAAGAAGGGGACCAAGTATTTTCTCCCCAAAAGTGGCACTTCTGCTGCTCTAGTGAAATATTCTATTATTATTATTAATTATTATTATTATTATTATTATTACTATTATTATTATTATTATCAAAGTGAGAGGAGCAAAAATAAAATCATACCGGACCAAGCACCAGCAATCTGCTTTCACTAACTGCTTGCTCTTCCTGCTGGTTTCTTGTGTCATTCTAACTAAAAAAAAGCATTTTATAATTTAATATGACAGCTATGAGTGCCTCAAAATGTATCATTTGAGCTGCATGACTCAGCCAAAAAAGACTTCGCAGATTATTTCAAGGGTAAATTTCTGCAGAGGCAAGTAAGTAAATACCCATACAAACCCATGGAAAAGGGCTAGCCACATAGCTCAGCAGATGAAAGCACCTGCTTTGGCAGATGTAGGGACCCGGGTTTGATCCCCATTCTGCTGGGCCAGCCTTGCCCGAGGGGCACGCTAAGATGGTGATTGAGACTGCGCATGGTGGCACATGCCTATAATCCCAGCACTTGGGAGGCTGAACACAAGAGGATCAGTATGAGTCCAATCTGTATACTGAGCCCTATACTAAATACATAAAAAAAAATATATATAATATATATATACATATATATGTAATTATACATATGTGACTACATATATGTATGATTATACACATGCACGACTATACACATGTATGAATGTGCACATGCGTCATTATGCACATGCATGATCACACATATGTATGATTATGCATATGTACAATTATACACATGTATGATTATACACATGTATGATCATGTATATATGTGTATATATGCCTTTCCATTCAAGCTACTATGGCTCTATAAGGGGCTCACAATCCCTCAGGTGAATGACATAATCAAAAGTCATTCCATATAACAACTACCATTGATTTTATGACATGCTTTAAATTCTTGAAGTCTGGCCAAAGATCTCAGCAGATTAAAGAGCCTGCAAGCAGGTGCAGGGGCTGGGAGTTCTATCCCCGGGGCCTGCCATGCTGGCCCCATACCTGGGGCATGCAGAGCCAGCAACTGAGACTGGGTGTGGTGGCGCACACCTATAATCCCAGCTCTTGGGAGGCTGTAAGCAGGCAGATCACTAAGAGTCTGATCTAGCAGTGAGACCCTGTAGACCCTTCCTTAAAATACAAAAATAAATAAATAATTTCTCTGTTGTTTTTAAACGGTTATTCTTTTTAATATAAAACCAAATTTTAACTCTCCCCACCCTGTGATGTGTTCCTTTGCTCCCTCAGAAGGCCATCAGTCCTGCTCACCCCCTTTCTGAGCTTGGACACTCAGCACGTGACATCCCGGTGGAAAGCCACACCGCCTGCATGCTGCGACCTGAGGAGGGTCGATTCTGACAATGCTGAGAGCAACTCATTTTCTCCTCCAAGAAAACAAATGTGAGCCCGAGTCGGCGAGCGCACTGTTCTTGAGATCTCTGCAGAGCGGGTGTTGGCACTGAGCGTTTCATCATTAAAGTGTGGTTTATATGACAAGAGTCACCAGTTCTAAGGCTTGCCACGTCATGAGCTACGGCCATTGCCCATGCTGGCAGCCATCGGCACAGGCCTGATATGAACGCTTCTACTCTCCACAGAGGGCTCCTCGCGCTCCTTTGCTTTCAGTGCGACAACCCCAAACTCCAGCCTCTGGCAAGCTCTGGTTTTCTGTGATAACAGTTTGTTTTTCAATATTTGAAGTGAAATTACTCTATTATAAAAAATATTGAATAACAAGATGTTATTTGACAATGGCTTGACATTTGTTAGAGAAAATTCATTTTTAAAAAATTTCTACCCTCATGGACTATGACATTAAAACCTGTGGAAATGAAGATCATTATGTAAGTTGTTGAGCAGAGGAGCAAGAATGGAGTTTTTGGACTGAGTAAGCCTCGGTGAGACAAAACACAAAGTGGCAGCGTTGTCCTGTCTGTAGTCAAAGCTGTGGAAGATGTCCAAAAAGCTGTGGAAGATGTTTATCTTCTGGGGAAAGGGCTGGAATTATTCCTACTTTCAAAGGCCTATTTACCTTTTTCTTTTTCTTCTTTCTTGGTTAGTCTGTTGTGTTTCCTACATTGCACTGTGGTTTTAGCTTTTATTTTATTTTTTACCATTGTCACTTTTTAACTCATGACACGCATTGTACTTTAAGCCCTGGATGGCTGATTTCTATATTCAAGTACTAAATTCGACTCTGCAATTTTACTCAAGGACTTGTATAATGCCTTACAATAATTACTATGTCTTGCTTGAGTGAGGTCATAGAAGCTCAAGGAGAAAACCATGTCACTGAAATACCTGTGCAAAGAATGATGACAAGGACGAACGTGTTTATTTCTGTATTAGTCAACTTTATGATCTGCATTTGAATTAAATCCTTTGTTTAAGTCTCTTTTCTTACTATTTAATTTGTCATCTACCTTTAAAAAGTACATAAATAGTATTAATGCAAACTTAGGGCTATCTTCTTCCCAACCATGAGTTTGCTACAGATGGGACTTTGAGAATTTTTATAAAAATCTCCTGTGCATGCATCTTTACAACTAGAGGAACTGGCGTCTAATGAACTACCATTAATGCATGAGGTTGACGTTTAGGCTGCTATCCCACTATTTCTATTAACTAGGGAACATTGACCTAGTGCTAAGTATGTTGAGCTCATTTTCATAAGATTTCCATGTGGCTTTTAATATAAATACAGTTCTGCATATTTTACATATGAAAACATGAGATTTTAACAGAGTAGACTCCAGGCTGTCCTGGATCTTAAGAATAGAGGAAGAGGATGCCAGCTTCTAGCAACATCAGGCCCCGTATACCTCTCCTACAGGGTTTTGCTGGCTTTTGCAGAACTGCCCTGATACATATGGTTCTGTTCTTGTACCCTTCATCATGGAGGACACCAAGGGCCCAAAGGTGACCCTGACACATTGGATCTAGACACAGAACAATTCAGCATGGGAGTCCCCATTGAAAAGTGTCTTATGCATAAAGTTGATTCAAAGTATGTAGCATTTATTTGTTAACATTCATTCACTTAAAAAAAAAATCCTTGATTGTAATACTTGAAATAAAAGGAAAAAGGAAATTGAAACAAGGAGGGCCCTGGTTGGGGCTCTTTATTACTATTATTTTCTGTTTGAAAGCACAGAGTTAAAGAGAAGGCAGGAGAAAAACATTTTGTCACTCATCTGTTGTTATATAATTAGATACAAAACAAAGCTCTGCAGCTATGCTTTGGACTGCAGAACACCATTTGCATTTTAAAGACAAGGAATCGGACTCCTTAACACACAGACCAGAAGAGTGCAATTGAAGTTGTGGCTTCAGCTCCTGTTTTTGTTCATTCAAAAGCCTTGGCAAGAGAGTTTTCTGGCCTTACTCAGGCTTCATACTGACTTTATGGTTGTGTTTGGTCCTATGAATCCTGGGGAAGCGTTCTCTGGAAGCAGAATAGAGGATCAGCTTAGGCAGGTGGCTGCTGGGTAAGATGGTCTCGGGAGGACAGGACTGAGAGGAGCCGAGCATGCAGGACTGTGGCCAGGATTGCTAACGCTCAGCGCAAGGTTACCCAGAGGCCAGAGGCGAGCCAGAAAAGCCCTTTCATGGAAAGGTAAAGGTTAGCTTTTGTCTATGTCAGTGGCTTACTTAGAATGATACTCGATGCTTCAAATTTCCAATTCTTTAGTTAACACTTGCTATGAAAATGTGGCCTGCCATACAGCATGTGTGATGAGAAAGGCTTTATAAATTCTATGCGTATGTGCCTGGCTTGTTCACCATTGCTGTGCAGTTGGCAATGTGAACTTACTGGGTAGTGTGGGCAACCATCCAGGGCTTTTCCACTTGAAAAAGGTTGTTTCAAAAACATGGTGTTTACATCCATCTGCCACTTCCTTTTGTTTCTTACTATTACAGCAAGAATGAGACCTGCTCTGGTATAAACCCAGCATTACAGCAAATCGTTTCCACAAACCTTTTAACTAAATGTTTTAAATCCAACAACTATGACATCTGTCAAACTTGTGGAGTTAGGATAAGGAATACCAAATCCAACAATATTTTGCAATCCATTTTTTATTGTATTGTTGAATTTAGTAAAAGGATTTTTTCCCCGATAGAGTTCTTTCCTTGGTGAGCACAAAAAGCAAGGCTTTTGTTGTTGCCCTTTTCGTCTGCCTCTCAGGTTACGTTTATACTGACAACGAAAATAACAGAGTTCACTTCCCAGACTGCTGATGTTAAATGCAGCGTGTGTCTGCCCCCTTCTCTGTATGAAAGGGTAACAGAATTCTGTTTGAAACAGTACGTCACGAGGGCTTTATCCTATGATTATCTAAATTAAGGTCTACGCATAGCTGAGACAGGAACAACCGCAACAACCCACCGTTTAGTAATGCCAAAGATAACTTTGAAACCCACAGATGCAACAGATCTGAGTCCTCTCCTAGCTGTCCTCGGACAGCCTTCCACTTGCTGGCCGCACGTTAGGCAACTGCGACCGTGCTGCTCAGAAGAGAACACACAATTAGGACTTGGAGAGCGTGGACTAGTGGTAGAAAAAGAAAGACCACTGACAGCAAGCTACAGCCTACAGGCAGAAAGCGTTGCCTTAAGATAATGTTTGGAGACTACTTATATCATTAGATGGGTATTGGGGCTGACGCATGTGAACTTTAAGAAGTCTGATGATAATAACCAATGCAACCTAGTACATGCTTTTGGAGGAACCAGAGTTTATTTATAGATGTCAGAAGGCAGTAGATGTGCCCCTTGTGACCACAGGCTCTGCGTCTCACTGTCACCCTGTCCTTCCGTGCCGTGGGACACATTAAAAATCATAGCTTCACTGTGTGCCTTTACTAAAGGATAAGAATGATTTAAAATACAAGACAGATACATATATTCCTGATACAGCATTTGGGACCTAAACAGCAGAAGAAACTGTAGAGGAGTCTGTCTTGAAAGACATCAGGAATTAACCATACATTTACAACAAACCACAGGTAAACATTAACATTTGTGATTTCATTCTTTGGAAATAATAGAAAAGAGTCAAATGTCTCTGCAATCTGCTGATTTGTTTCTTTCTAGACATTAAAACTAGTGTGTTTGATACATGGAAGTGATTCATTTAAAGTAATTCAGTACATGCCATACAAGAATATTTTAAGATTGGAATGCTTTATTATATCTGCACTGATTAATATGCTGTCACTTCCAGAAACACTAGGGCATAAGTCTTGGAGCCATATTTTTTAATTGTTGAAGAATTTATCTTTTCAATTGTTGCAAGAATCTTCTTATGTGTTTTTCAGTTGCAATTTTTATTATATTACCTATTTTGATTGACATCTAGGATTTCATAATTTTTTACCACAACAATACTTCAGTGATTTTGTATAAATGTTCTTTCTAAATTTGGCTGTGTTCCTTACAGAGACACTGTGCCTGTGTTTCTTGACAGGATTCACTGGAGTGATTTAATAGCGTACGCAGTGAGTAGCAGCCAGATCAGCAGAGTGAGAATTTCTGTCCCTTCCGTGGTTAATTGATTTTACATGTGTGGGCTTTGGTTCTCTGGTTGGTAACAGTGCTGAGACTGAGATTCTGAGGAGCCACACTCTTGTATTCCAGAAGAGCCAGCACTAGGTGTCCCTAGGCCCGCACGCTCCCTGAGCTTTTTCTCTTCTGCCCCTTCTTCCTGCGGTCCCTCCTCCTCTGTAGAGACCACTGTCCCATTCTAGTTTTTACAAGACCTATTCATAGCTGAGTGAGAACAGCTGGTATTTATGGAAAGTTGTATGTATTCTATGGCAAAATTTAAAACACACACACACATGCATAGAGTTTAAAATTATATGCAGTATTTTAAAAATGTACAAATACTATTTTAGAGTGCAGAATGTGATGAAGGCAGCCAGACCATTGGGCTAAGAGTCAGGATGGTGACCTTCAGCCAAGACTGGAGTTGACCATGTAGAAGCTCCTGAGGAAGTTGCTACAGCTCAGGTTTGTCTGTTTTGTTTTTTATCGGTTTGGATTTGCTTATTTTGCCTTGGTCCGTGACTTGAGGATACTAGTGTGTGTCTTCTGGAGCTGCTATAAAAAGTGAGTTTGACTAAATGTGGGCAAGGGCTGGGGACTCCTCATTGCTCAGGTGACGCAGAATGACCATGGCGAGCTCAGGAGGGTGCCTTGGGTGGCCCCGCCCTGCAGTAACTAAGACGGAGCTGTTTCACGCTCCCTTGTCTGATCTACCTTTCTTCTTCCTTACTCCTTTGCCTTCTCTACTGCAATATGCTCTCTGTAATTTATTGTGAACATTGAAGAAAATGTAAAACAAGAAAAGAACATAAAAGTCAATTAGAAAAATTAATTGTGTACAACTTACTGTTGCACTACTCAATGCAATAATCTGTATGCTTGTTTAAATTTAAGTGAGACTACACCTCTTTGGCTTCATCTCCCAGATGTTTTCTAAGGGCCAGAGCTGTGGTTATGCCAACATAATGCCCAGGGGCTCACCCCCACCTTCACACACCAGCCTGGCAGACAGGGATGGGCCGCAGCGCTCCAAGCCCTGCGTACGATTTGTTCAGTTCTTATCAAACGAGGAATACAGTTCTTGCTTTTGTGTAGCATGAATCCAGTGAAAGAGATAATGCCTTTTCAGAAAATGGTTGGAAAAAGTAAAATGGAAAATCAGTGATGCAGACAAGAACCGAAAAACAGTGGGGGAGCTGGAGCGTGCAGCTCAGGGCAAAGCAGGCAAGAAGCGAGCGTGCTGGAAGCGGAAGTGCAATGAAGGACCGCTGGGGTCTTCCCAGTGCGGGGAACATGGAAAATGCTCCATTTGGGCCTGGCCTGTGAGCAGCACAGGGGAGAGGTAGCTGCATGTGCACCTATAGAAGGCTGTAAGGTGTGTGTGTGTGTGTGTGTGTGCGCATGTGTGCACCAGGGATTAAACTCGCAACCTCCTGCTTGCCAGGAAGGCAGAGTGACACTGAGCTACATCTGTAGAGCGCAGCAGGCTTTTGCTGGTCTGCTTTATTTTGGTCCTGGATTTTGGTCCTGGCAGCTGTAGCCACCCAATGGCAGCTGAGTTCTCCAGGGCTGTGTTACCTCCCCAGCCCTTCTTGTTGCTTATTGTGAGTCAAGATCTTGCTACTTTGCCCAGCCTGGCCTAACACCTTGTAATCTTTCTTCCTTCTCCTCCCAAGGAACTGGGGTGCCAGAGATACGATCTATAAGCAAGAAGAATACTATATTTTTCAAATGATTTGATTTAAAATTTTTTTTATAATAGACGCCTAGTATTTTAATAGTGAAAAAAATCAAAAATATATTTAAAAAATATCCCACTCTTTGTAAAATTTAAGACTTCCTCCTTCGTTTCTCACTGTGGAAACGTTTCCTGTCACCTCTTTCCACTGCTTCCTCTGAGAGCTCTCGTGCACTGAAACGGATCTCTGCCCTCCTGCCTCACCTTAAAGTCCTCTTCAGAGCTCAGTGCCTTTCTGTCTCACCGCGCCTTAGGCGAAGAGACCTTGTAGTTCACGTTGTTCTTCTTCCCAATCTATACCTCCTTTACTTCCTAGCTGCTACCTATAAATACTCATAGCATCCCCACAGCAAAATGCTCCTTGACTCTACCTTTTCTCACTTTTTAGCCAAGTTGGGGATTTTTTTGTTTCTTTGTTTTTCAGGGGTGGAGAGTCGCTACCATTTGTTCCCTAATTCTTTACTTACAATGTACTCTTTGACTCTGACATTCAGTTTTTCCCCTCACCATTTAAAGCTGGTACCTCTCTTGCTGGTATTCCTTCCGCTGTCATGGTTGACTGTTCCTCTTCTCAATGACAGCAGACCCTTTGTGTCCCTGTTTGTCTTGGTAAATAGGTTGGGGATGCCGCTCAACCACTGCGACCATCCGCTCTCTTGTCTCTGACCCCTATGTGAGCTGCTCAGGGATGGGCCATCTCAAACTTCCTCCTCATCTCCTGCTCTTCCTGTATTGAGGGCTTTTCCTCCTGGGCCTTTTACACCCCCACCCCTGAAGCTTCCAAGACAGAAGCTTAGAAAGCCCTGTACAGCTGATGTGCAGAATCTTCTCTGGCACTTAGAATCCCTCCCGTCCAGCCCGTCCCTCCAAGGCCATGCCCAGCACCCTCCTGCTGGAGCGAACTCACCCGCGGAGCCTGCCGGCCTCCCCTTTCCCCCCCTCTCACCCAGCCTCCGCTCTGCCTCCACTGGGATCTTTCTCAAATCAAATCGGGTTCCCTTTCCCTTCCGTCTGTTTTACTTTTTCACTGACCTTTCTGTGAAACTCCTCTTAGCGTTTTTCTCACTTTTAACCATATCGATTGGCCAGAAGAGTGTTTTCCTTTCCTGCAGTAGACAGGGTTTCCGGCCCCTGCGCTGCAGTGGGCTCCTCCAGGACCGATGGGCACCCCCGCAGACACTGCCCGCCTAGCAGCATTCCAGGGGCTCGCACTCGCAGCTCTACAGAAGCACACCAGTGCTGGGGACACCACTTCTCATTCAGTACCCAGTCTTTCATACACCTTGGAGAGCGCGGATAGGCAAAGCAAATTTGTTTGTTTATTTATTTTCCTGGCCAGCTCAGCCTGCCCTGAGGGCAGGGCCAGCGCAGCATGTGGTGCCGGGGATCGAACCGCGGTCCCTGCAGCTGCCTGCAGGCGCTCCAGACCACTGAGCCATGCTGCCGTGCCCCGGCAAAGCAAATTTGTAACTAATTGTAAAAATATCATTAAAATCTCATGAGAAGGATGTGAAACTCAGCCAGGCTGATTTTCAAAGCAGAGACCCACTGGGCTTATTCTTGCAGACCTCGCTGTCTTCTTAATTTAGCTATCTTTGCAGATAGCCTAGGCCAACACTGTGTTTCTAGAAAAGGCAGCATTCTGGCACAGCCGCCACACGGCGCTACCTGCTCATGGAGAAACTCGCCGAGGACCACGTGACGCTGATGTGTCCACTGCGTCCCTGGTGGCTTCTGAATATCCTTATGGAGGGCGAAGCCCACCGGGTGCCGGCAGGATTTTCATGTGGGCACAGCTCGGGACCCGCGAGCCACATCTAAAGCTCCACTCAGAACTCGGGTTGGCAAGGACGACCCTGACAGATGGGCTAATTATCTTGATGATGTGAAAGACATTTTAAATTTCTTTTAAATGCATGTAAATGATACAACACTACTTTTAGAAGGATTTGGTCAACATGTTCTGGCCTCTCTGAATGGGAAAATGGCCCTTGATAATATAAAGAGGAGGAGTTGCATAGGCGATGCGCCAGCGGTTTAATGACCATCAGTCCCACACGGAGTGGGCGTTATCAGCTAGTTATTTTTAATTTCTGTCTTAAACCAACAGCTTACAATGTTTCCCGGGTTTATCTGCGCCGACCAGTTCCTCATGGAAAGCCAAGTTCGCCATCTGCAGCTATTTCTTGCAGTGAATCCTGCATCCTGCAGCTGATGCATTCAGACAGGGAAAGCGAAACAGGAAAAGACATGGCAATTGAAGAAAGGTGATCCAGAGGCATTCTAAGTTTAGGAAACATGCATCAGCGCATGCCGTGCCTCAGTAGAATGTCATTTGCCCTTATGCAGAGAACGTGCCCTAAGCAGCCTGCGGGATGTGGCTCACGCTCCGAGCTCAGCTGAGGACTCCATCGTCAGTCTCCTAAGCCTGGCCCCTCACAGGGCTAGCTGCGCACGTGCGGCAGAGTTGCTGCAGGAGAGCCCCATGGGCTTCAGGCCTTCTCTTTAGGACGGCTTCAGCATGTGCAAGCTAATTCATCGGCAGCCTCTGCCATGAGCGTGCTCTGATTTGCAGCCTCGACAAGTATATAGTTTTGGACTCAGAACCTATTAATTTTAATCTATTTGTAGATTAGCACTATTGACAGAGTTATTTTTCCAAAGAATCTAGATTTCTAGGACCTAGCTAAAGCTGATTAAAAAGTGAGAATCAGACCTTTAAGATACTAGAGATTGGTGATGCTGATGGGCCCTGGTTTATAAATTAATTATTGATGAATTAATTCTTTTTAGTTTTTGGAAGACTGAATCATGCTTCTGTCACAAAGTGATTGCCCAAGTATCTGAGATAAGATAAGATTTTAAGCCTGTTATTTTTTTTTATTTTAGTGTAATATTCATGAAAAAATAGAGAATCTTTTATGTTATCTGAAAGGAGGAATTACTTGAAAGGGTTAATGGTGGATGACTTTTTTTTTTATGATTTTCATGCAATGGAGCTCTATGAGGAGCGACTAGTTTCCTTTCACCTGAGCTGCTATTGGCCCACATTCTGAGTAAGTTCCATGTTTCTTTTGAAATATACTGCCATGAATTGAGGCAATATTGATCAGTACATACTTGGAACAATAGAAAGCATGTTACTATAAATAACAAGTACATTGAACTAATATTTTACTCTTCTATATTCTTCCAAGAAGCTCTACATGACATTTCCTTGAAGTTCCAGGTTTGTGGCAGAGTAAGAGCACATTGTCTTTATCCATTCCTCTGTTGCTGGATATGTATCTTTTTCAAGTTTTTCGTACCTACTTTGAGCTATTTGTAATTTCATATACATTTTCATTTAACCTTTCAAGTTTCAGAAAAAAATAATCCTTTGAGACTTTGACTGGCATTGGTCCCAAACTCTTACCCATTTGAGCAGAAATGTTAGACCTGAAACAAAAAGACTCTGGATTCAGGGTTGGCTGAATAGCTCAGCTAGGCAGAGTGTAGTGGCTGGGGTTATATCACTGGCATGCCACACCAGCCCTACCCCTGGGGCACACTGAGGCAGGGATTGTGACGGGGCGTGCTGGCATGCACCTGGAATCACAGCGCTTGGGGAGCTGAAAACAGGAGGATCTACGGGCTGGATCTAGATAGTGAGACCTGCAAATCCTGTCCTAAACTACAGTGTGTGTGTGGGGGGGGAGACAGAGAGATAGACAGAGAGAGAGAGAGAGAGAGAGAGACTCTGACTTCATTATTCATAGCATATTTTGATAAATATTTTGCTTTCCAGGATCTTTTCTAAGAGTAAATAAGAATAATTACTAACATTTTGTAATTTGTTAAGTTTGAATTTCATTTTGCATTTTTGAGGCTGATAGACAGCTGTTATGGTTTATGTCTAGTTGTCCCCCCAAAGCCTCATGGAGTCATTGGGCGGGGACTTCTAGAGTTTGAGACTTGATCCTTGATCCCTGGGATTATGGGTTTTAGTACTGATGGGATTATGGGTGGAAGTACTTCTGGGATTATGGGTGTAGCCTAGGGCGGGAGCTAAGGCGGAGAGCCTGAATGTAATATAAAGA
>PVJA010052072.1:0-12554 GCA_004027025.1 Myocastor coypus
AGTTGGCCGGCCCTAAAGGATTCTTCTCTTTTTTGTTTGTTTTTCCCCTCTCCTTTTTTGAAGTGTGGGGAACAAACCCAGGGCCTGGACTTCCTGTACAAGCCTGCTAGCATTAAGCTGTACCCCCATGGCCCTTAAAGGAACGTTTTTGGCAGACAAATGGGTAAAATACATGCAGTCTATACATATAAAGGAAATCCTGACACAAACTGTGATACAAATAAACATGGAGGACATTATGCCAAGTAAAACAAATCAGTCATAAAGAGACTGTGAGGTAACTAGGGTGGTCAGATTCGTAGGGACAAAAAAGGAAATGATGTTTTGCCAGAGGCTGGGGAGAGGAAGCACACAGAGTTAGGATTTTGTAGATGCAGACTTGGTTTGCAGGTGAACAGGGTCTGTGGCTGCACAGTGGCGACGTGACTCCGCTTCCTGATGCTGCACCACGTGCTACTTACAGAGCCAAGTCGGCCTTCCAGTGTCTGCAAGCATCTCTCTCTCCCTCTACCTCCTCCCTGCGCAAACGTTAGCTCTAGAAGAGCTGTCCTGCTGAAAATGTTGCTCAATAGAGTATCTCACAGAAATTACCACCAGGGGGCCAACCGGTCCATGTCAGGTTAGTGCTTCTTTACATTAAATCATTTTGCCGGAGAAAAAAAAAAGTCAAAGGAAGTTTTAAAAAATCAGTAATGCTAAAATTACATTGATTTTTTAAAAACCAGAATTACTTTGAATAATCTTTTCCATGCAGCAGAACTGCCCACAGGACTCCTGAATGCCCACTGAACATTATTATAGGTACTTGTGAGCTCTGGGGCTGTAATGCAGGCAACTGTGGAATGGATGGAGAGGAGAGGTGTGCGCATAGCCATTGTTACCCGAGTAGAACAGTAGCACCGATGCAGCGCTGGAAGAAGAAGCAGACAGTTTGTGCTGTGGGGAAAGAGGACTCTACTTATCTAAGCAGAAGCTGCTCATTTGGTGGCCAGCCTGACACTCAGGCATGGTGCTCAGAGCCACCATGGGGCAAGGTAAGGATCTGGGAGACTCGGAGGTGGGGTGGGGGTAGCCAAAGGCCTCTGAGTGCCCCAGACAGGATGCAGAGAGCATGGTAGGAGGTCCAGTGATCTTGACCAAGGACGTAACTCTGAGGCATGCGAACATTTTGAGGACGTGGTGACTGAGTGTGAGATAGCAGGATTCACTTGGCATAATTTCAGGCCCACAATTCCTTTCTACGTGCCATCACCATCTTTCTCTTTCAGAGCTTTGCCGTGCCTGCAGTTCTTCACCCCAGGAAAAACTGTGGCTATGAGGCTTTGATGTTTTACTCCAGCCATTCTGAAAGCACAAGTGACGCAGAACTGAAATCACACAGCAACGTGAAGGACGTGGGTCTCCTGTGAGCAGGTCCCTGTGGGAATGGAGGGTTCACCTAAGACCTGGAAGAGAGCCGATGGCTGTGGAGGTGACGAGGTGCCAGGAGGGAGGAAGGTCCAGAAAAGAGAGGCTGGAGGCACAGGCGACTGCACATCCACCCTGTGTTCACCCCGTAAGAGTCCCACGCCTTAGCTCTGCCCAGGTGTGGATGGCAAGGTGCCCTGAAAAGTACTAAATGGAGAGGAATTTTTTTTTCTTTTTTTTATTGTTTAAATTTAACACGAGTTATATTACATATTTTCATCGAGAGGAACTTTTAAGCTGGCCTTTCTCTTGCCCCTGGAGAGTGCTGGCCAGGAGGGGCTGGGGGAGAAGGGGAAAAAGTGATTCCCTCCAGTTTGCCTTGCTCTTTGGCATTTTTTGACCTTTCGCTCCCCTAGCAGTGGATTCATCCAGCTGTGCTTGGACAACCCTACTCTCACTGGGTCACAAAGAGCTGTTGCATCATGAGCCCATTACCCCTGAAGCTAGAGCTGCACTGGAGGAGGAGGCATAGGCCCCTGAGGCTCTGAAAGAAGGCATCCTTGTAGGGGTTGTGCAGGCTCCACAGGAAGAGCCCAGCCTGCCACTGGGTGCTCTTGGGGAGGTCCAGGTGAGGTGATCATCCAGAAATAGGTAGACTGCCTTGTCACTAGTTAGACTAGAGAGGTTCACTTGAGATTTGGGCAGCCCAAAGAAGAGACCCAGAGCTGTGGAGTGAATGAAACATTTTTATTCTCAAATGCTTATGTATTTATTTGCCCTGCTTCCCTATCTGTCCAACTACTCTTGCCGTTCTCAGCCGTTACACATAATAGTGGCTGCCCGCCAGTATCAGACCTTCTATGAGGACAGTAGTTACATAAGTTATTCATACTGGAATGGAGAAATGTATCTGCACTAGGGTCTGGTTGACTCACTGCGTGAGCCATAGTCACAGCCCTCCAGGGCCTTTGTGTCTCCTTACATTCCACCCACTTCAGTCTGTACGGTGTGATGGCTTAGTAGATTTGCAGGCCCATGGGGCTAGCCTTTGTTCTCATATGTCACAATAGCAGTACAAAGAGAACCTATCACAGGCCATAGCAAGAGAACATAAGTGTCCCGCAATAGAATCCTCTGTCCTGGGCCCGGCAGGATGGCTCAGTGGTCTAAATTGCCTGCTTAGGAAAGCTTAGGTGGCTGCAGGGACCGCGGTTCGATCCCCGGCACCACATGCTATGCCAGCCCTGCTCTCAGGGCAGGCTGAGCTGGCTATAAAAATAAATAAATAAACAAACAAATATAAGTTCTGATACAAGAAAAAAAAAAAAAAAAAAAAAAAGAAAGAAGGAATCCTCTGTCCTGTATGCTGGGGAGCCAGTATCCAAGACCCAGGCTGTCACACTGAGTTTGTATGATAACTTCTCTCCCCAAGGGACTAAGAGGGCTAGCTAGTGACAGTGTAGTGCCTTTATTTGCCATGACCATGTCCATTTTGCCTAGTCATCCTCTTTTGTGTGATCCGTCCTAGGTCTTGTTTATGTGGCTTGGCATCACCTGGGCCAATGTCCAACCAGCCAGCCCAGGGCCTTCCATGACTCAGACAGCCATAATGTCAGGCCTCTGTAGACTGCCCGACTGTCAGAGGATATGGTAAGAGGCTCCTCCTCTTTTTTTTTTTTTTTTTTTGTCTTTTTTGAGACAGGGTCTTGCTCTACAGTTGAGGCTGGCCTTGAGCTTACTTTTGTAGCCCAGGCTGGTCTCGAACTCGCACCAATCCTCCTGCCTCAGCCTCCCGAGTGCTGGGATTACAGGCGTGAGCCACCACACCAGGCAAGGCTCCTCCTCTTGAGTGAGCGTCACCCATGGCCTGCAGCTCTGCCCACTGACTTCTTTATCTAGTACCAGTAATGAGCCACACAGCATCTATTTCTGGCTGCACAACAGCCAGCTACTGTATAATGACCCGTAGCTCAATGGACCTTGGCCTCTCCGATGGCCCATTCATGTACTCATAGGTGCTGCTAGAGATCTTTGGCAACTCATTCTAGACCTGTAAGAGAATCAGAGGCTAACATAATATCATCAGTGTAGTGATCAAATATCCCACGTGTCTGACTCTGCAGGCAAGTCCTTTGTCACCAGCCCATCAAATGGTCAGGCTGCATGGGTAACTCTGACAGCACAGTGAATGTCCACTGCCTTTCTTCCCATGTGGAGGCAACCTGCCCTGGACTGTCAGCAGTTATGTCTGTAGAGAACATCACTGTCTACAGCCTGAACCCCCCGGGAGATGTCCACCCCAGGATGTAGCCAGGCAAGAGGGAAATGTGCACAGTATAGGCCTGAGAGGGCAGAGGCCCCACATCACAGTCACTGGTCTCTTTGTGATGGTAGATCCTCCAGGACCATTATGCAGGCCACCATATCCAAGAACTTAGCAGAGTATAGTCTGTCTCTATGCCTGCTAATGTGAGCACACGATGTACATTTGGGGGGCACCAATAAATGGCAAGTCTAACACCAGGCCCCTTGTCTCCTCATGCCTCTTCTAACCAAGCACCTGGGCTCTAGAAAATATTAGACACCTACATGGTGTCATCTGTAGCGATCACTAGCATTTGACTCTGGGGAGTCTCCCCCTTTTGGAACTGCTGGTTGGGGCATAAGTGTTTCATTGTTATAGGGTTTCACCATGTAGCTTGGACTCAGTGTGATCCTCCTGCTTTCGGCCTCCTCAGCACCGGGATCACAGGTGTGTGCCACCATGCCCAGCCTCTGGGCTCAGCCACTTGGGGGACGGGGTGTGCTGGTGCAGCATGTGGTTCTGGGAGCAAACCATGGTCCCTGCGCTTTTCCTCAGCTTTCTTAAGCAGGTGCTTTTGTCCCCTGAGCTATCTCGCTGGCCCTAACTATATTTGCAGAGCTCAAGCTTCTCCACCCTTTTTGTGCCCCTTAGTATCTCCCACGGTTTCCAGCAACACTGTCACAACTGCACTGCAGCCGCCTCCTCTGCCTGGCCTTGGGCTCACTCTCAGCTTTAGATTAGCCTCCTGGCTCACAAGACTGCCAGTTCCAGCTGCTCTAGTAGCCTTAACTGAGCTTCACCCAGCCCCAGCAGGCAACTGGCTCTACCTCTGCTGTCAGGCAGTGCTGGCCCCACGTTCAGGCCCATGTGATTGCAGCAATTGTGTTCCCACTGTCTCTGGATGGAGTCTCTCCAGACTGTCCGATAAGTCAGTCTGTCAGCATAGGGGTCTCTGTCCCAATAGGCTGTTTTCCCTTGTAGCAACCCCAGCCTGGGCCCTGGATCTGCCTCTATTCTGGACTCCATGCTCTGGCAAAGCCCTGGGAGTGGGCTTCAGGTCGCCATCCTGGGTGCCCACTGCTGCCCTTGTTTATGTAACTCCACGGCCTTGTCGGGCTATGGTTGGCTGCTCCTGTTTGTATCACCACTGGATAAGCCTTCCTGAAAGGAAGTGGTGCAGTTTGGTATCTTCATCTGTCTGTAGAGAACCCTTTCCAGTCCTCATCACAGTCCAGGAAGTTGATAATTGTGGTTCCATGGAAAAAGTAGTTGAATTCTAGTAAGTTAATTCCAAACTACCACTTCCATTGCAACCTATGGAGAGAATAATGGCACTGAGGCTCCCCTGGGGAGCCAAGGGGCCCTAAGTCCAGCCATGATGATGGCTATCTGGGACAAAGGCCTTGACTCAAGGCTGACCCCAGTTTTATTAATCCCTGAAGAAAGGAGTGGCTTGAAGATGAGTGACTATGAGAATGGTGGGAAGAAGGTTTAGTGCCATGACCTGGCCTTCTGGGAAGCCTGTAATCACCTCTGCAATGTGCAAAAAGAGTGATCTGCATAACTCAGTTGAGATAGTATCTACTGTATTGCAGTCAGTGATTCAGCTCTAATGTACAGAATTTCCAGTCCCAGGAAGTCATAACCTCTATGCTGAGGCTGGATCCTAGCTGACAACTTAGAGCACTGGTTCTTCATCCTACCTCATCCTTGGTTCACACAAGGGAGCAATGGTGAAGGTTCTGGGGAAACACTGTCGGCCATCTTCAAAGACTACCACCAGCACCCTGGCTAGACTGATATGCATTGCTTAAAGCCAATTGAAGGGATAAGAAAAAGTCCTAGCCAGCTGTGTACATAACAACGCATGGAAATAGGGTCAGGTTCCGCCAAAATGGAGACAATTGCTTCTCTTTCAAGGAGAGTCCCTCTGGTGGTCCTCCACACCCTCTCAGTGGTCTGTGTTGGTGAGCTCTGTCCTCTCAGCAACAAGCCTTCTTTCTGGACACGATTTATGCATAGTACATAACTCTTCTTTCAGTGTTTTGCTGTGTACTGGTCTCTTAAATCTTTTCTGTGGATGCCTCCTCCTAAAAAGGCTGCTGCCATGGCCCGGGCTGTGGGGAATCCTGCCACAATATAGCAATTGTCTTGCCACCAGGTCAGATTGGGGAGGTTCACTTGAGACTTGGCAGCCCGAAGAAGAGATGCTGAGCCATGGACTGGATTTGACATCTTTATACTCAGGCGCCACTGTATCTCCCTTGTCTGCCTGTCATTCTCGCAGCTCTCAGCTGCTACACACAGGAACAAGAGTCTACTGGTACCAGATCGTATGTGGGGCAAATGTTTACATCAATTATTTACACTGGGATGAAATACGTGCCTGCACTGGAGTTTTGCTGACCACTGCTGTGGGGATACTCACCCTTCTCACAGTCTGAACTTCACTGGGGGCCTCTTGGGTTTTTGTGTCTCCTTATAGGTGTCTGGCCATGTCCCTAAGGGAAGACCCTGGTCTCAAATCTCAAGTTGCATATCAGCATCTATTCAGAACTGCTTGGGAAGTTCTCTGGCAGTGGGGTAAAGTAGAGGGTGGGCTCCAGGGGCCATTTGTTATATAAATAGGAGTGGTGGAAACAGACAGTGAGGGGTGAGAAAAGGCCTCAAAGAAAACAAGTGTGTCTTGTTCCTACCAGGAGGTGCATCTCCTGCTGGAACTTCAGTTCCCTGGAGAAAGGTGAGTGACATTTGGGATCAAGTCGAAGTTTGCTACACGCCAACTACTGGGCCCTTAATTTTGTTAAATTCTCAGGTGAGTCTTGCAAAAGGGAGGAACAATTGCCTCTACTTGAAAATTCTGTCCATATCTTCTGCCAATCAAATGAGGCTTCTGGAGGCTGAACGTGGTTATACTATGGAAGACATGTTTGCAGAATGAGTGTAAAGGGCCAGCCAAATAGTTCAGCACATTAAAGTGCCTGCTTAGGCAGATGCGGCCAGGGCTTGCTCCCCGGCATGCTGTGAGGGCCCCACCCCCCGGGCACACTGAGATGGTGATGGAGACTGGGCATGGTGGCATGTGCCTGTAATCCCAGCTCTTGGGAGGCTGAGCACAGGTGAATCACTGAGTCCGAGCTACATAATGAGACCCCGTAGACCCTGTACTAAATACAACAACAACAAAGAATGAGTGTAAAGTTACACGGCCAACAAAATCTTGGGACTTTGGCCTTTATATAAATGAACAAAGAAGAAGACATTGAAATGTAACAGCCCTGTGGTCAGAACTGATTTTTCTGTTCTGGTGTTATTTATTTATTCACTTTTTATTCCAAAGCTGCAAGAGGTTGAGAAGTCACAGTGGACCCTGATCCTGATACCACGCCTGCTGCACGAAACTCAGGCTGGTCGTTGCTCTATTTCCAGGTACATTTCACCAGCTTCCCAGGGGGTTTCTAGCCTGGCACTTGAACAAGGGTTAGTGCTGGAGAAGATGACTTTTTAGGAACTCATAAAACTGTTGTCATTAATCAAGAAAGATGAGATTTTGAGGTCAGACCTAAAGAGAAGCTCTTTGATCAGATACTTGATCTTGGTATAAGGCATTCTTTCCCTTGTGTGTTGACATTTGGACGCCATACTAAGAGCCTAAGTGAATGATCCAAGTAAGATGGAAAACCCTTCAGGTCTACCATAACATTTTGGAGGGGCCTGAGTTTGGGAGAAAATACAGCAGCTTTTCTTGGTTTGGGCTGAATGTAGGAATTTCCCAGGGGATCTGTAAAATTACTGAGGCTTAATGAGTCACAATCTCAGAGTCTGAGCAATTTGTCTGGGGTGGAGCCTGGTCATCTGGATGTTGGCAATTTCCTGTGTGGTTCTGAGGTGCAGCCGGCACTGACTACCACCCCTGTAGCACCTGGTTGGCCACCTTGGGCTTCCATTGGGGACTGCGTCCCATCTGAGCAGAATTCTGCTCTTGACGTCTGTTGTCACGTTGGCCACTAGAGAGGGGACAAAGGAGGAGCTTGCTCTTCATGGGTTTCTGGGTGGCATACGTCTAGTACGCCTGGAGTTTGAAGTTTTGAAGGTGAAAATATATTTTCTAGTGCTGTTTTCTTCTGTCTACAGAAGAAGATCTTGGATCTATGACCCAGAAAAACAAAGTCATGGCTTGGTGCTGACCACTCCCGCTTAGTTTTGCTCAGTGCCCACTGAGTTCCATAGTGTCATCTCTGGGTAACAGGACACACAAGCAGCAGGCTGTGTGGAATCTCAGCTCAGCTATAGTCTCAGCTCTCACAGCACACTCATAGTTGTTCATAATTTGGATTTCCCTTTCTGCTTCTGGTCTGAGATGAATGAGACAAAAGCACATAGAGTAAATGAGAATACTACCAGCTAGAATGGTGATCTCATGTCTATGTATGAGAGCAGCTCCTAGATACTAAGAAAGGGAAGACGTTGTTGGCTGGGGTAGCTAAGGAAAGACCCCCAGAAGAAATAGGAATTGAACTTGGAAAAGTTTAACTAAATTGGTAAGAGTCTTCATCAAAGGTTAGTGGAGAGATTGCAATAGATTAAGAGAAGAGGTCAGCTGTTATCTTAGTAGCATAGAGAGGTGTGTGCATATTTCTTTTCTTCAAATAAGTGTATTCCCTGGGTTTCTGTGGATGGCAATAAGCCAAGGTGATGTACTCCAGCCTGCTCAGCCCACGGCTCTCAAAGTGAGTCTCCAGACAAACAACCCCACAATTCTTGGGAAATTATTCCTCATGCTAAGTCTCAGGTCTTAACCTAGATCTATTGAATCAGAAATTCTAGGGCTGGAGTCCAGCAAGTTCTACTTTTTGCAGTTTTCCATGTAGTTCTGATGTTCACTCAACTTTAAGGACTATCATCATACTTTGCTTGTACTCCAGCTAAGTGGACTCTGGTCATCATGACTGGAAACAAGAGACATGTTTGCTTTTAATTATATTTAACTTACATTGTGCTAAAACTTCTGACTATAGCTATTCCTACTCCTCCTATGCAACATGATGTCCTGTCCAAGCGACCCAGTGTCAAATAGTTGACAGTCTCTTATTGGTGTATTCTGTCAACATTTATTGAACAAATGCCAGTTGCTGGGCACCAGTCTAAACTCTGGGAATATGCCAATGAACAAGATGAAACTTCTATGATACTTTTTTTTGTGTGTGACAGTATCTTCTTAGATACTGTTCAGGCTGGCCTTGAATTCTTGGTCATCCTCCTGCCTCTGCCTCTTAATTGGTTTGGATTATAGGTATTCACCACCATGTCCATCATAGGAAGCTATTTTTGGCTAAGGTTAGAGAAGACTTCTATGGTGATTCTGGAGCAGAAAGCTACTGAAATGAGGGAGAAAGCTGCATAAGGTCCATGAGGGAGAGTGTCACCACAAGGAAACAAAGTAGATGGGAGAAGTCCTGAGGGCAGAGTGGGTTGCACATGCTTTTAAGAACAAAAACAAAGCTATTATAGTACGGCAAGAGAGGAATGAACAAGTAGGAAAGAGGCAAGAAGTCAGGCCCTAGGACTTTTTCCTAAAGCCCTGACCGGTTCTCTAGCTGAGAGACCAGCAAATAAGCCTGGTCAGAGTCATGGAGATAAAATAGTTCACTGGACAAGTACACCTGGAAGTGATCCTCTATGAGTAACCTACAGTGTCTGGATTTGGATTTAAACACCCACAAAACAAAACAGTGTGTGGTTTGTGCAGTGGAAACAAGTTATGAGAAATTGAGCATAAGAGCATGGCAGACTAGAGGCAGTTGTGAAGGTCTATTGTGCAGACTTGAGTTGGCATCTTCTGCACCAGTGAGAATTTAGAATCCTCCCTTTGCTGTCTCTTTAAAAGGAAATTTCCTTTTTGTTTATGAAGAAAAACTTGTATCCTGTTCCTAGAGTTTTTCCTGTGTCACTTGTTCTCAGTGGTCTTTAGCTCAAAATAATCATTGTGCTGATGAGGCACGTTTTGAAGTGACATGTTTTGATTTTCTTCCAGTGTTCGCAGTTCATTTTAAGTGGTGGGTCAGCACCTTGGAGGGGGATGGAGAGGAAGGTTGATGTGAACAAAAGTCACTCCAAAGAATGGACTAACTTGGTAGAGGCAGCCTATAACCCTAATCAATAGAGCTCTAATCAATGTAGAAATATAGCTCTAATCAATAGAGAAAGCACAAACTGAAACCCACGCACAAGGCCTGTCTTCACTTGTGATTTTTTCTCAGACCATCTGCTCTTGATTGGACCTTTCCCCATACTTATGTTTATTTTTTCATTTCAGAAAGGCATGATATGTAAACCTGAAGTTGAAAATTTCTTTCAAGTGTACTCTAGGAAGTATTCATTTCTCTGGGTTACGTCCCATGTATATAGAGGGTATACACATTGTTAAGACTTTTTTTATTACTTTTAATAAGAAATAATAATGTGACATTTTCAAAACACATTAGTAGTACATTCTCAATGATTGATACAATGCATATTGTTGTCCTTGTAGTAGTTATACAGAGCACAGGATGTAG
Source organism: Myocastor coypus (assembly GCA_004027025.1). Lineage (NCBI taxonomy): Eukaryota > Metazoa > Chordata > Mammalia > Rodentia > Myocastoridae > Myocastor > Myocastor coypus. Next base: position 10,270 of record PVJA010052072.1, read on the forward strand.
ATGTGATAATTTTTCTAATCATTGTTAGTACAAAAATTTCTTCTCATTGAACTAAGAGAAAGTAGTTGTATACAGAGCCCACTATTCTATAATCACAATGGATTATTGGCAGAACTGGCAATGTTGCAAGCCTTTTACAGCTCAACACACTAATCTAGTTTTACGTTTTATGCCTTGGGGTTAAACTTTTCTCCTGGATGATCAAGGGCAAGTTAAAGCAAGACATGTATAACAAAACATGTAACTTTTGTATCTCTGAAGATCAGTCAAATCTCCTCAGGATTTACCTTGAAACCATGTACAGTGCTTTGTAGAACTGTTGCCAATGTCAGCCATCTGGATGAGTCATGGCCATTGCTTGACCAGTTTGCTCTCTTTTCTTTCTAGGTGACTCTCCTTAGGCACACTATATATCATCAGTCCCTTTCCTCTGTGGTCCCATAATCTTCTTTAACAGAAAATTTTGGAAATCACTGAGTTATAGGATATTATAGTACAGGTTATCTTATATCCTTGAAGGGCTAGGGCCAAAATATTGGCAAATCTTGTAGCCCTTCTTTTTCTCTAATTTTTGCTCTGTAAACTTAATTTCTTAACCCTTCAAAAGAGAAGGTTTGTGATACTATTAACATAGGTACTTAAGTTTAACATCACTATGGTTCTGAATATAAAACATCTTACACTTAACTTGGAATTGGCATTTTTCATTAATCATTGATATTCTAATAAATCCCTATACAATGTGATACAAGCAGTTACACATTTTTATGCAGAAATTTAGAAATCTAAGTATATACAAAATTGTAGCTGGTCAATCCTAGGGGCATTTTTCCTAGTCTGTTACTCTCATTTAATACTCTTTTTTGTTTTCTTGTAAAGCAACCATTTACTTGAGAGAGAGCATATAGCAGTAACTGAAATTACATTAGAAGCAGTACAAATCTAAAGGACCAGAATGACAGGCATAATTTTAGTGTTACACATTGCTATCCTCAGTGTAAAAAATATTTTGGTGGTTCTTAGGACCATTATCTAATTCATCCTGTGTATATAAGTGCATGGTTTTGCTCCTGCTGTGTTTCCTATCTTTTCTGTTTGCAGTCACTCCATTGTTTAATGCTTAAGTCCTTGATTTACACTCAGCTGTGTTGCACCTTCCCATTTTTATTTCTTCTTTTGAGTTCTTACACTAGGGAGACTACACGATATTTACACATGTAGGTCTGGTTTATTTCACTTATGAGTATATGATCAAGACATATCCACTTATATATGAAGTCTTCTAGGTTATCATTCTTTATAGCTTAGTAATATTCCATTGTATAAAAATAGTATGTCTTTTTCAACCATTCTTCAGATGATGGGCATTTTGGTTGTCTCCAGGATTTGGCTATCATAAATTGTGCTGTTATGAACATAGGTACACAGAGATCACTATGATATGATGTTTTCAGTGCTTCTGGAAAAATTCCCAGTAGGAGGATAGCTTATTGGATGGGATTTCCAGTTCTAGTTTTTTAAGGAGTCTCCACACTGCTCTTCTTAATGGTTGCACTGGTCTGCATTCCCACCAGCAGTGGAAAAGGGTTCCTTTTACCCCACAGCCTCTCCAACATTTGTTGTTGGTTGATTTCTTTATGATAGCCATTTTTTTTTTTTTGAGGTGAGATAGTATCTAAGTGTCATTTTAATTTGCATTTCATGGATGGCTAGCGATGTGGAGCATTTCTTCCTGTATTTATAGGCTTGTTGAATTTCTTTCTCTGAGAAGTGTGTGTTCATCTCAGATGCCCATTTCTGGATTGGGTCTTTGAATTTTGGGACCCTAATGTTTTTTAGTTCTTTATAAATTCTAGATAGAAGACCTTTGTCTGTGTCTTAGTTATTTTTCTCTTGTTGCTGGGACAAATACCCGACACTCAAAATGAGGGAAAGAAAGGTTTATTAGCTCACAGTTACTGGAGGTTTCAGTTCATATTCAGCTGGCCCAAGGCTGAGTGAAACAGGGCAGAGAGCATCCAGTTCATGGTGGTGGAACAGCAACAATCACGACAGAGGCAACCAACCAAACAGGGCAGCAGAGCAACAGCACTAGTCTGTCTCTCTATCTGTCTTTATATTACATTTAGGATCTCTACCTCAGTCTATCCTAATCCCAAACGTACTTAAAAACACATAATCTCAAGGGTCATGGATCAAGTCTCAAACTCTAGGTCAGTACTAAAACACAGAATCCCAGTGATTCATGAGTCAAGTCTCAATCTATAGAAGTCCCCGCCCAATGA
>PVJA010052073.1:0-12558 GCA_004027025.1 Myocastor coypus
CCCCTTCCTCTCCCCCCCTCCCCTCCCTTCCCCTCCCCTCTCCTCTTCTCTGCCTTAGTACTTGACTAGCTAGCAAAGTAGGAGGGATAGCAGGGCCCAGCTTCACTATTGAGAAGCATGCTAAAGAGCTTGGTCTGAACAAGACCAAGTGAATAATTACGCAGACTGATTAGCTGACTGGGTTTTTCATTTTTTCTGCTCTTCATAAACATGCCAAGCTGAGAGCTTCAAGACCTTGAATCAGATAGCATTTCTCACACTTTCGCACTACTACAGTACGAGCCTCACTGACGTTTAGCATGTGATCCTATTGAATTCTGGTTGCCTCCTATGCTTTGTGTCACCGCGTTTGTACCTTATGCACAGAAGGTCAGAGTGCCAGCACTTGGTACAGATTTAGTTTGGCAATTTATAAAGCTTATTCCTAGGAAGTACACAAAAATAGTTAAAATGGGAAGAGGAGGATTAGCTGTATAATCCGTTTTCATAAGAATAGGAAGAAAATGTGCCATGCAGTTAGTTAATTATCACTAAAGGCACAACGCATTTCCAGCAGCAGAAGAATTCCAGTTGAAGTGGTGGCCACGCTACTGTTGGGCCCTTCTAACTGGCGACGCCTGGTTCTGCCGCGACGCAGGCTCCCAGCCGGTTTCTCCCTTTCCTTCTGTACTCACCAGGGAAGCAGCCTCCTGTGATGCTGTAATACTTTTGTACTTTACTTCATGCACTAATTTAGAGTTGGCCCCTAAGTATGTTTTCTTACCCTTGCTAGCCTCTATACATTCTCTCTTTTGTGTGAGTCTTTAGCTTAAATTAAGATTCGGCTACTAAAATATAGGCCTTTCCCTCACATTCTTTGTTCAAATTACAAAGAAGTAGACTTCTGTCATTTCGACCAGTTCATGGCATCTCCTGGTGAAAGTAACTTAGCTTCAAGTTTGCCCGCCATCTCCCACCCGCCCTCCGGATTCTCCTCTCATTAGTGACCAGCCTCGACACAATCAGTGGCACAAAGAACGTGGTCACCACCTCTGTTAGAAATCAAATACAGGTGCCTTGCTCAGCAAAGTACTGTCCACATGAAAGGGTTATTTGAATGATGGACTAGACCAGCGACTCTGAAAGGACCTCCACAGTACAACACTCCATCTAAAAATACTGACTAAAGGGAGTCCCCCAAAGAAGTTCCAGTCCCTAGTTCCCAACAGAGGCTTTCATCGCTTTCTGTCAGCATCCTCAGTGGCTTTGGTTGCTTCTGCTGATTAACAATGATAGGGTCTCCTGTGGGTTTCTCTTTCTGGCAGTGCCCTGTGTGCCTTGCCAACAGCCTGCATGCCCCTTGGAGAATAAAGAGATCACACCTGCTCTCTCGGCTTCATCCTCCCCTGAGACACCACCGAGGCCTACCTTGTTCAAGGCTGTGATTCATAATCGCCCAACATCACAATTGGTACTGAGACCACTTCCGTGGGTCCACCTTGGCTGGCTACAGGCAGTTCAGCTGCCGCGCCGGGCAATGGCTCCTTCAGGGAGGGACAGAAGAATCCGGCGCCGGGCAATGGCTCCTTCAGGGAGGGACAGAAGAATCCACGTGCAGTTTGGAGCTCCCGCACGTAAATGACAGAAATATGTGGGCTTAGGTGAAATCGCCTGACTGCACATTTGGATCTGGTGTTCGTGCTACCTCCTTAATGGTTGGTCTTTGTTGTGAAGGCACGTTAGGCATCATGGCGCAGAGTTTGAAGAACGCCTTTGGAACCTGGGATCACTAGCCCTCATTCCAGAGATGAAGGGAGAAACGTGCTCAGGGAATGCCCTCCTTTCCTTTGCAGCAGGGAAGTCAAGACTAGAACCCAGGCTCCTTGGCACCCCATCCCGGGCTCTTTCCGCTGTACCATGCTGCCCCCTAGTGTTACTTAGGTTTCATAAAAGCTAGTTATTTCCTCTGAGGGAAAATTTCAACTAGTTTAAAGATCTACTTCCAAACCAAGTGTGAATTTATGTTAAGTGCTCCAAAGATCTGAGATAAGCCTGTATTTTGTAATATTTAGCCATTTATTTATATGATTGTCCAAACTTAAAAATGTTGCTTTTGTGTTCTAAGATGAGTCTTCAAATTTTTAACTGCAGTCCTAGTAAGTTAAGAACAATTGGAAGCAGCCTCGCTCAAAATAAAGAATTGCCTTTAATTAATCCTCCACCCACCCTTCTCAATCAATCAATGAGTCTTCTCTGTAGTTATAGATAGGCTGCATCCTAGGACATCCTGGAGGTGGGAAAAATAGCAGAGCAAAAGGACTTGAACAACCACTTTTCTAATAGAAGGCATTAAACACTGTGAAAAATAGCAGAACAAAGAAGCCAGAGAAGACGAGAACAGTTGGCTTTATTATTGCTTCCCCTTTCCAAAAAAAGAAGGATAAATATTTTAAGGTGAAGGACAAAAGCAATCTGATACACATAAGCAAATCAACACCTCTGGCTCGATCTACTATGAAAGGTAAAAGGAATTTCAAGTGTGTACCAGATACACCACGAAGAAGACAGAGGCAGGAGAATAAAAGAGGACAACTAATAAATGAGAGAAAGCAAAGAATTAATTATCACACGAAGAAGGCTGATATATTGAGCTCATTTTGAAAATGTCTTTTAAAAAGGATGAAGAAGGAAAATTTAAATAAAGAGAAACTGATGAACGCAGTGAAACCTGCTCATAAAAAATGTTGAGCAGGAAAGTGTCAAATGCATTTTAAAACGGAATAGAGACCCAGAGGATCCTGGGTAGGGGAGAGAATCCCTACAAACTGTGGAGACAAATGCATAGTCAAGTAGATGAGACACTGGCTTTGGTTTGAGAACACCTGAGATTGAGATTTCAAAAACGTGTGAATCACACTATGAAATGCACATCATCGTGGCCAGCTCAGACTGCCCTGGGGGCGGGGCATGTGGTGCCAGAGATGGAGCCATGATGCCTGCCCTTGCCTAAGCATTCCTAGGCAGGCGCATTAATCCACTGAGCCGTCTCACTGGCCCCAAGAACGCACTTCTTTATTGCGCTTTTTTCTGGGAGTGTCTATCTGATCGCTCCTCAGATTTCTGGGTTTGATTGGCACATCCTGATACCGACCATTCCAGTCTTCTACGCAAACACCCAGGCAAACCAGGAAACAATGAAATCTTCCTACTGGAAAACCACAGCTCATTAACAAAGCCATTGCTGGAAACACTGAGAAATATCTCTCTAGGCTTCAGGGAATAGAGATTTAGGGAAAACAACTCCTCGATTTAAATAGGCAACGGTGGTTTTGTATTTCTGTCTGGTGTCACACTTGAGTCACGTGCTCCACCAACTCAGAAGCTTTCCACCCACTTCCTTTTTCATAGAGAAGATGGTCCCCTCACCGGGCTATTTTCTCCTTTGAATCCTACTTCAACACTCCACAGAAGTAGCAGAGTCCTCGGGCAGCACAGGGCATCGTGTGGTGAGCAGGAGCAAATGAGAGTTGACCAAACGGGCCCTTACAGCAGGCCCGCTCTCAAGAGAATTCACTCACCCCTTAACACCCGAGTTGCACCCTAGTCAGCTCTGGAAGGTTGCACTTGGTGTCGCAGTTTATGCTCCTTTTCGAGATTAAATTTCAACACGAGTTTCAGAGGCAACAAACCAGGTTTCAACTGTGGAGGGAAGATAAAGCAATCAGACTTAGGGTACGCATCATGCCCACAAGCAAGTTATTGTTGATGGATGGAGAAGCCAAAATCAGATTCTGGTATGCCCTTGCTGTATTCAGGATCACGTATGTACTCCCAAACGTTCATGTGTTAAAGCTTGAGTCGTGAGCTTCGGGCAAACACTGAAACGTTTTGGGTTTTTGGCTTTAATTTTTGGGGATTGAACTCTGAGCCTCGAGCATGCTGGGCAAGCACTCTACCACTGAGCTATAGCCCCAGGACGAGTCACCAGTTTCGGATGTGATAAGAACTTTTAGAAGGAAGTCTTTGGGTCCGTAGAGAGCTGCCTCCAATGGAAGTGTAGCACCGTCACTTTTCTTTCTCTGCCTTACATGCCCTGGCCAGCACATGAGCATTTGTTTTGCCGCATGTCCCTGGCAGGATAGACTTCATGATAGGCTACAAGCTGCAGGGCCAACAAATACTGGACTATAGCCTCTGAACTTCTGAGCCCAAGCAAATCTTTTTCTCTTTATAAGTTAACAATGGCGGGCATTTAATTATAATGATAGAAAGCTGCCTAACTGAAGAGAAAACTTCCTAGGAGTTAGGTCTACTCACTCAAAGCATGGTTTCAACCAGAAAATGATAGAAAATTCTACATCACAATGTTGTATGTCCAGAAAGTTAAGATTAGCTGCTAGAAATGTGAACTTAAAGAATTGTATCAGGATGTAGAAGACAGGGACAGGGCTGAAAAAGACAAGGCATACTCAATATTATTCCTAGGACATGTTTACCTGCAAGGGAGAAAACAGAACAATTTAATCCTATTAGAAATCTAACACCAGTTAGAAAACGTGCATCTGCAGATGGAAAAGCCTATCTACAGGTGAGCTTCACAAAGCAGATACCATGGGACATTAACCCAAATATCTGTTTCAAATCCCTTTTCCCTGGCTTCTCTTGCTCTTGATGCTGCAAAAAGAAATACTTGGGATCCTACGCCTTCTGCACTCTAGAAATTGCTTAGTTCTAGCTACTGAGATACAAAGAAAAATGGAGAGGAAGATTTCCTTTTTGAAAACTTCTACTAGTGTACGATTAATAGAGAAGAAAAGGTGCATAGTAAATTTTAATGTAGTGCTAAAAAGCCAAAGTGTGCTTTTTCAGCACTAGTGACATTTCTCAGACGGCAGCCATCAGAAATCTGCAACATGGTCATTTCAGGGTGATTGCACAAATGGCCAAACTGGAGCCCAGAACCATGACATTGGGATCTTCAGGAAGGTGAGTGAGTCAAGTAGAGATGCAGTCTTACGCACCACATAGGCAACTCTGATGTGAACTGAAGATGAAGAACTCATGCCTGACTATAAAACGTGTTATTGATGGAATGCTGAAAAATACCTCTTTAAGAGGCAAAACAGGAAGATCAAACACTTAATTGTGTAGAGTACAGAAAACCACATAAGAGAAATATACAGTCTGTTTCTCTGTATCATGGTGGTATAGCTTCTGGAAGTGGGGAAAGCACAGGCAGAATTATCAGGTCTGCTATGGTTTGAAGATGTGTGCCCCCTCCAGAGCTCATGCTGAAACTTAATTTCTAAAGTCGTAGTATTTACAGGTGTAACTTCTGGGAGGTGAGTAGATTAGAAAGATACCACTATCAGAAATAGATTCCTGCTCAGGCCAGCCAGATAGCTCAGCAGATTAAAGTGTCTGCTTAGACAGAAGCAGGGACCAGGGGATCCCTCGCATCTGCTGGCCCCGCCTCCGGGGTGCACCGAGCCTGAGCGTGGTGGCGCGTGCCTGTAACCCCAGCACGTGAGAGGCTGAGAGCCTGAGGATCACTAGGAGTCTGATCTGTGTAGCCAGACCCCGTAGACCCTATGCTAAATACAAAGAAAAATATATTGAAGAAGTGGATTCCTGCTCTAATTAAGGGCTGGCGGGAGCTAGCAGGTCTCTTTCGTCCCTTTCAGTTCCTTCTACCATGTAAGGCCACAACGACTTTTGTCTCTATAGCACAAAGCCTTCAGGGCACCATGCTGGAAGTGAACTCCAAAAGGAAAGCTACCAGCACCTCAATCTTGGCCATCTGCCTTCTGGAACTAGAAGTCAATTTCTGTTCTTTATAAAGATTTTATCTGTGATGGTTTGTTATAGCAGCCCACATGGAAGAAGGTAAGTCCTTGAAAGTATCTAAGTGTTATAAATAATAACACCCACAAAGTTTTTGCTTTAGTGGAAAATATGGACATGGATTTCTTACATCTGATAACAAAAATGATTTCTACGTGAATTTGCTGCTGGGATATGAGTGTATTTTATGTCTTTGAGAGTAGACTCTATATAGATGACACATGAAAACTGCACATGAATCAGTGAATTGGTGGGTGGCCTTTTGTGAAATAATCACCCACGAATATCTATGCAATTTCTCTTCAATACCAGTGACCAAATTTGTCAACGAAATGGTGTTTTCAGCTTCCGGTAAGACTGCCCATTTGATTGACTTTTTCTTTTTCAACTTTGACAACAGACTTATACTTTTATGGCTTCTAATGAAGGATTTTCTATCAGAAACCCAAATCCAGGAAATTTTCAGAAGAAAACTCTGTCTTGTAAGTTTCAAAGTCAATGAATGAATCAACGGAAGAGTCATCATAAATATGATCATTTGCTTGATGCAACTCAGCTGTGTGTCTACTGACCAAGCACTGACTTTAAAAAAAAAAAAAAAAAGTGCAGGGCTTAATGGCTTCGGGAAGAACAGCCTTGATCTCACCCTCTTGTCAGATCCATGTCCCAGAACCTCAGGGGCAGAGCTTTTCTACCGGTTTCACTGAAGCTCTATCAGCCTCCTTTCCATTCCTCAATCTTCCATTGTCAGACAGTGTTGGTAATTGGTTTTTAATTGGTTCATTTACCCGAATGATTTATACTGCCTCAGGTAGGCACGGTTTAATGACACCCATTACAGTGCTTTAGATTATTTCACAAATAGATATGCTGTTGTCCTTCAAGATTGAAGATCCACACACGAGTGTTATCACTCATACGTCTCTGATATGGAAAGGAAAGGCTAGCGGTGATAAAAATAATAGTTTAAGTGTGAACTGTGTAGCAGGCATTTCTCCAACATGTTTCCCCTGCCTTCTGTTATTGAACAAGCATTTTCTGATGGAAGGAAATAGACAGAAACTACCACGGTTCGGAAGTATATTTATTTTGGATAGCCTGTTTATAATTGTTTTTCCTTCCCAGATGATCAATTTCTTATTCAAAATTAAATCAGTCTACCTTGAACAAAAATAACGTGCTGGGAAAAATCTCTAGACAGATCAAGCAAGAAATATGGCTTCATTTTTTATCCTGGCAATAATTTTTCAGACCTTTAATCTACTTCTTTAACCTCCGAGCTTCACCCAGCTATCCTAAAAGGTTTCTCATAGTCGTGACGGACTGTGTTTCTGGTCCTCATGTTGATTGATTAGCTACCTGGAGGGTTGTCAAGTCCTCTAATGCATAACCTATGTTTGTACTTTAGTGTTTCCTTAAAATATAATTTTTGTCTAAACTATGTAAAAACATTCTATTCATCATTTATTTCTTTAGGGATTATATACCATCAAACTGCAGTAAGGACATTTTCTCAGGAACTGAATTAGCTACACAATTAAAAAGAGGAAGATTGAAAGTTATAAGCAAATTTAGATGCCATTCTGACAAAGAGATGATATCTTCTATTTCCTCTGAGAATTCTAAGAACACAGTAAAGTTTTTAAATTTCGTCTAAGTTGTTTGCCTACATGTGCAATCAAATGTGTGGATTAAAAGGTATAGTTGATATGTGGGAGTAGATTCCGATGCTACTTGTATGAGACAACAAATTCAAAAAAATGTTTCTGATTAAGTGTGGGTAAATTTACGGAGGCTCATTTGAGGACTGGGGCACAGGAATACCATAATTAAAAATGGGAAATCACAAGCTGCCTTACACACCTCAACATTGCCAGAATATTTCTCTGAATGAGTCCTTACCAAGTGGTAGCACATCCATGGGCCTGCATTCAGGGAGACCAAAAGGAGCCTAGGTGAGGTCTAGAGCCAGCTCCCTGGCTGCGTCTCGCCAAGCTGTCACTGTGGGCCAGTTGTCCAGCTCCCGCCAGTCGCTGTTATTCTAAATTCACTCCTTCCACTTGGGGAAGGCCGCACATGACGGCTGCGGATGCCCGCTGTGTGTCTCAAGTCTTGGCTCTTCTCGGTCCGTTCAGTCCTCATAACCGCTCTCCAGAGTCGATGCTGTGAACCCCTCATTGTAAAGGTGAGGAAAGCTGGGAAGAGGGGTCCTAGTGTTCTGGTCAGAGGTCGCAGAGAGTGGAAAATAGAAACGAAGCAGTCTGGTCTCTGAACCTGGACATGTATTCAAAAAAAAAAAAAAAAAATCAGATCTAACTGGTGTTTTCACATCAGTTGAAATCGGCAGACCCTTGTTAAACGTCATCTAGAAGCGCACAGCCCTCCGTGTCTCTCTCTGCCTCCGTCTCCCTCTGTCTCTACTTTCCTTGATCCTTATCTTGTATATCCTGCACCCTTCACAAAGTTGCTGGACTCCACCAGCTTGGTACTTTCAGATCCCTCTCTTCCTCCTAGAATTTTTCAAATTCTTATTTAGATGCTGTGACCGAATATTCTTGACCTCATTCTAAATGGTCCTTGTGGGGCTGCAGAGATAGCTCAGCAGGCAAGCGCCTGCTTTGGCAAACTCAGAGACCAGGGTTCCATCCTCAGTGCCACAAGCCACGCCAGCCCCACCCCCAGGGCCAGCCCCAGAGAGTGACCTAGGCCTGTCATCCTAGCTCTGGAGAGGCTGAAAACAGGAGGATCATTGTGAGTCCGAGTGGTGTAGTGAGACCCTGTACCAAATACATTTTAAAAAGTGGATATAATCTGCAGGTATTTGTGGATTTAAGTCACCATATCATTTCCTTCTGTGACACCAATAGCAGCATCATGCAAATAGTATCATTTTGCAAGGTAAAAAATCAAAGCACATAATGTAAAAAACACATGCAAGGTTACAGCCATCATAGGGCAGGAAAAAGGGCATAGAATGGTCAGAGACCATGACCGTGACTCAAGAACCAGCTCTCTCTCTCTCTCTCTCTCTCTCTCTCTCTCTCTCTCACACACACACACACACACACACACACACACACACTCAAGAACCACCACTTTCTCTCTCTCTCTCTCACACACACACACTCAAGAACAACCACTTTCTCACACACACAAACACTCAAGAACCACCACTCTCACACCACACACACACACACATACTCAAGAACCACCACTCTCTCTCTCACACACACTCAAGAACCACCACTCTCTCCCTCTCACACACACATACTCAAGAACCACCACTCTCTCTCACACACACACACACTCAAGAAGCACCATTCTCTCTCTTACACACAGACACACTCAACTACCACCATACACACACACATACTCAAGAACCACCACTTTCACACCACACACACATACTCAAGAACCATCACTCTGTCTCACACACACACACACAAGAACCACCACTCTCACACCACACATACATACACACGCATAGTCAAGAACCACCTCTCTCTCTCTCTCTCTCTCTCTCTCAGACACACTCGAGAACCACTACTCTCACACCACATACACACACACACACACACACACACACACACACACACCTACCTATGTCTCTCTTCCTCCAGGATTTGGGAGACCACACACACTTTTATTTTATGTGGGCACACATAGTGCTTCTGGCAACAAACGTATGTATCTCAGACACAAAACAAACTCCTCAGCATGTAATTATCATCATTACATGGATAAAGGGAAGGTGAAGGTTAGAAAGTGCTATTTTCTCTCTGTTAAATAAGGAAATAATAAATGCTCTCCAGACATGAAAAGATGAGAAATTGAGGTTGTTAGAAAAGAAATTATTAGTGGATCAAAAACAGCTAAAAGAAATGCGAGTGTTCACAAGTTGGATGGAGAACAATCTGATCAGCCAATGGAACCTTTCGAGTTAGTCGTGACTGTCTCGTCTCAACTTGAAACAAATCTGTCTGCCCTGTTGGAAACATATGATATCAAAGGAGAGGCGAGCGGCCCTGGAAAAACAAGGTAGTATTCAGACACCAATGTGGCAGGTAGCGCAATGCTGAGACCTACCACAGACACACCACAGACATTCTGCAGCCTAAGCCATCTGAACAGGAAAAGCTTCAGCTCAGTTCAGAGGAGATGGAGGCAGGGGGTTGCTGAGACTGATTAATCTCACTTATGACCTGAAAACCGGGACCCTGACTTATTTCTATGTAATGCCAATCTATTTTCTCTAAAACAGGAATGAGTGAAAATGGAATTAGTCAAAGCCAGAGTTACTTCTTCTCCAGATTTACCCTAAGTAGCGCTGTGTCACCTGAATCCATTTGCAAGCCGGCGACAAGAGCCCAGGAAGGTTCAGTTCCGATCTGAGCTTTTGCTACTATTTTAAGTACCACAGATGATAGTGACTCAGACTCCTCTGCTTCCATCACCAAGTACATGGCTTGCATGTAAAAGATGAGAAAAAATATGTTATTAATCTTCATTCAGTATTATCATGTGTAATATATGCAGAAAGGAGCTTTTTATTATCCATATAGGAAAAAGTTTTAAGAAATGTCAGGGTAATATTTCACCTGTTTTCACTACGCATCCCCGAAGTGCAGCCCTGTGTAGGGTAGAAGAAAACCACATTCCCCGCTTCCATTTCAATGGGGCTCTCTAGGCTTTCTCAACCTGTGGGTTGCGACCCCGGCAGGAGTCACACGACCAAAACTCAGGAGTCGCCTAAAGCCATTCGAAAATGTTATTTATTTGGCATTACAGTTTAGAAGTAGCTACCAGAATTATTATTATTATTATTATTATTATTATTATTATTATTATTATTATTATTATTATTTTTGGTTTGGGGTCACCACAACATGAGGAACTGTACTATGGGGTCATGGCATTAGAAAGATGGAGAACCACTGCTCTAGAGAGACAGAAGAGAGTCTACGAGGACAATACTTCCAAACCCCGAGGTCTCTGGATTCAGGGTTGGCTACATCTCCCAAGTAATCAGCCAGTCTTCCTTGGCTAATTTCTGGGTGGCTCCCAAATTCCCAGTGGAGATTTTGTCTAGGATGACTGTGGAACGCGTGACCTCAGACTAGACGTCACTGTTTGCAGCCCTGAGCTCCTGTTCTTTGATGAATGGAACTCACAGCCTCCATGCACCTCCAGCCCCTCCTACACTCCTTGCTTCACATCCACGTACATCTCAGTCGTCTCACTGGCCAGCGTCGCTAAGTTTGTGATCTGCCTCCACATTTTGACCTTCATGTACAGAGCTGAAATAATCTCTCGACATAGAGTCAAACTAGCAGAGTGTGAACTGTGCAAGTGTTGTTTCTGTTCCAGCTGTTGTAATACCAAATGTTGTGGCAGGAAACTACACTTTGGAAAATTTTGAAAGTTAATTCCATTCTGTATTTTACTGCTTCTCACGTTTTATTTCACTGTATTCCATAGATTATTGTCTTCACCTGCCTCCACCGAGTACGGTATGGTACTTGGCCTTGAAATCTCCCAGTCACACTATCCAGAAAGCCTGCTGCTAAAGGCTACTTTATTCTTCAACCCCTTCTTCAACCTCGGAAATCCGAGCTAAGAACATGCTTCGTTCACCAGCCTCTGGCTACTATACTGGTTAATTTAATTTCCTCTTTTAAAATATTCATTTATTTACTTTCTCATTATGTTTTCCTGTGTTTGGTTGTTACGAGGTCTCCCTATGCAGCTTGGACTTATAGGAACCCTCCTGTTTTCAGCCTCACCAGCTCTGGGATTCCAGGCGTGCACCAGTCAGTGCAGCTGGACTCCATAGCCAGGGGGTGGGGCGGGCACAACGTGTGGTGCTGGGGATTGAACCGCTGTCCCTGAGCTTGCCTACTCTTGCCTAAGCAGGCCCTTTAGTCCACTGAACTATCTCACCATCCCCTGTTTAATTTCCATTATGTCACTGTTCTGAGAAAACTGGCCACCTCTGAAGAATTCTTCCTTTAAATTTCTCCTCCAGCAATGAAAGGTTCTACTCCTATCTGTCAATATCACAATGACTAAACCAGATCCTGCAGTAAGCGCAGTTGCTGTCAAAGAATTTTGTGTTCTTTCCTGGTTCTACTGAGATCAGCCATGCTCTTCCCAAGCTGTGGGGTGTTGGAGCCCACCTATCTTCAATTCTATGATTTCTTCTTGAATAATTTGTACGTTTTAGTCTGATACTTTCTTGAAGTCCGGAAATATTGGTGCACCACAGAGCTCTGTGGTCAATCTTTTAAAAATCTTATTCTACATATTCTGCCAAGGTCACCCCAGCCACCACCAAGGACTCCAACTGTTATGGTTGGTGTCTGGTTGTCCCCCCAAAGCTTCCTGCAGTCATGGGGTGGGCTTCCAGAACTTGTGATCAACTCATGATTCACTGGGATTATGGGAGTGAGTGCTGCTGGGAAGATGGGTGTGGGTGCTGCTGGGAAGATGGGTGTGGGTGCTGCTGGGATAATGGGTGTGGGTGCTGCTGGGAAGATGGGTGTGGGTGCTGCTGGGATGATGGCTGTGGGTGCTGCTGGGATTATGGCTGTGGGTGCTGCTGGGATTATGGCTGTGGGTGCTGCTGGGATTATGGCTGTGGGTGCTGCTGGGATTATGGCTGTGAGTGCTGCTGGGATTATGGCTGTGAGTGCTGCTGGGATTATGGCTGTGAGTGCTGCTGGGATTATGGCTGTG
>PVJA010052074.1:0-12668 GCA_004027025.1 Myocastor coypus
GAGTCTTTTAACCACTGGCCATTGTTTTAATGCCACAGCAATCGTTTGTTTCACTGTGCAGTCAGGAGCGCCACCTCTATGCAGGTAGGAGATGGGAGGGCCGATGCAGTCAGGTGTTACCAGCAGAAGTCAAGTTCATGTCGCGCAGTCTATCAATAAATTTACCCTAAGAGTTGGAAGCTATCTGATAAGCTCATCTGTTATCTTCTGCATAACATGTGTACTGCATCCAAATGTGTTTTTATTTAAACACATAACGGGGCTAAGGGCTGGCAGAGAGAAGTTAGTTGCAAAGAAATTGTTTTACTAAAATACAAAACACATCAGTACCTATACTTAGAAAACATTTTACATTTCATTATTTCTATGGAATATATAATATGCCACATACATAGTCTACAAATGTGAAGTATGTTGAAATTACAGGTAGTGTAAGTATGGGTATTATGAGAAATACCTTGTACCAAAATATATCTACTACATTTATTTAAGGCCCGGCGGGATGGCTCAGTGGTTTAAAGCGCCTGCTTGGGAAAGCTTGGGCGGCTTCAGGGACCGCGGTTCGATCCCCGGCACCACATGCTGCGCCAGCCCTGCCCTTGGAGCGGGCTGAGCCAGCCATAAGAATGAGTGAATAAACAAATAAAGGTTCTGAAACAATAAAATAAATAAATAAATATTAAAAAAAATATATCTACTACATTTATTTAAGCATTGGAAGGCATAGTTCTCAATCATCTCTGTAACTTACCTGCCTCTACTTCATATGCTTATTGCACACTTATGTAGTGTATAGTATAAAGTTATTACCTATTAAAAGTTTCAAATGTAAGCTGAGCAGTTTGGCATATGCCTGTAATCCCAGCACTTGAGAGGCTGAGACAGATGGATGACACGCAGATGACCAGCCTGGGGAGCATAGGAAGGTCATTGTTGGCTTAGACTACATTGTGATGCCCTATATCAAAAAACAGAACACAGCATAACTTTATGCTACATATACATTTGCTGTAAACCTGTATCCTTTTGAATACAGCATACTGAATACATACATGAATACAAAATTTTAAAAGATTTTTTATAATTCATTTCTGAAAGGTTAGAAGAGTTACTCTTTTTAAAGGTGTTAGTGAGCTATCTCACTAGAAATTCTTTACCATATCTGTTGATATTTGAACTTATTTCTGACAAGACTATAGTTTGATGAAACTATAGTCTTAATCATTAAACTAAGTCTTAATCATTAAACTAAGAGTTTAATGATTTATTATACCATTCTGACAGTTCTGAGAAATTTGAGAGGTTTTAGAAAATTTGACAATGTGAAGCTAATTATAAATTTATTATATTGTGTGTCAATATCCAAAGACCTCTATAATTTTCGTAATGTCAAAAGTGATATTATGTGAGCCAGTAGTAAATCATAGAAAAGTCAATATTTTCTTCTCAGTGTAGATAGATTATTAAAAAATTAAATTGTGTTGAAGTTAATCTGGAACTTCATCAGTCTATAAATTAGGAACTGAAAAGTTTTTTTCTTAAATTTTTTTCTGTCTGGATAAACCATTTGCTTATTTAAAATATTTTAGTATTACTATAATACTCTCCTAGATAATGAAAACAGATACATTCTTTTGGATAATTATGCATGTCGTACTTACAAAGTGGCTTATTTTTGGGCAGTAAATGATTCAAAAATGTATAAATGATCATTAATTGATTCTAGATAATCTCTCTTTGAACATGCAGGTGAATTTAACCATAGGCATGTAAAACTGGTAACCTGCATATTTCTCAATATGTAGTAATATTCTATTAATCCACATGTATGTCCAAGTGATCTTGTTCAGTATGTTTTTTCACTTTTCTGTCTAGCTTATAAGGTTTAAATATTGAAGACATGAGCAAAAGTGATGCAAACAGGAAAAAGAAAGCATTATTTTTAACTTAATATGACATATTCTTGGAATTAATCCATTTTTAAAATATTCTCAGTAGATTTTTAGATTTTATTGATTGAAAAGAAACTGAGCTTTTAGTTCTAAAGTCCATAATTCATACAATTTGCTCCTTTATTTCATTTTAAAATGGTATTTTGTAAACATGTCAGGGTTACACAACTCTTCTACCCTGATGTTCCGTGGGCTTTAATAGATGTCAGACAAGGACAAGTGACATGCTAGAAACATGTTTAATAAGTTTTGAGATACAGGACTGGAATCCATATCTCAGAGGATTTTCCCCCAAAGAAGAAAACTGGATCATCAGTATTACCATGAGAGTATGAAAATCTGTGAAAGAGTAATGTTGATTTAATTAATACCCAGAAATAGTGTAAGGTAGTAGAAATAGCTGGCATGGTAATGACTCACTATAGTGATATTTCCTGGTGGTTAATTTTTCATATTTTTGGTTGCATTCATTTTAAAACTTCATTTTGTTCTTACTTCATGGGTGATTACATTAAATGAGATCAAGCCAGTTATTACAACCAATTAACAAAATTATTTATTTTCTAATAGCATGCTTTCACAAAACTGCTTTTTTTGATGGCCACACAAAGGTACATATAGCAGAATTTTATTAACCTGAAAAATGAATGTGGTAAACTTTCAGGAAGAGTTTTATTTATTTATTTATTTTTACTGCAGAAATCATCAGTTTATTGTAAGACTCCCAATTACACAGAATACAAATACATACATTTTGGTATTTATTAGTAAAAATGATCCAAAAAAAGTAGTGGGTTAAAAGTACAGAACGGTAGGAGTTAAAAGTTCTTTTTTTTTTTTTTTAATATGGAATGCTTCACGAATTTGCGTGTCATCCTTGCGCAGGGGCCATGCTAATCTTCTCTGTATCATTCCAATTTTAGTATATGTGCTGCCGAAGCGAGCACGGAGTTAAAAGTTCTTAGCTGTACTGGGAGACTTTAGCTTTCCTGGGGGCTTTAGCCAGTTCTACAATAGCACATCCAGATATGTGTGTACATGGGTTGAGTTAGGGTAGAAAGAGAAACTAAACAAAAACAAAAGCAAAACAAAGTTAAAAAAGAGGAAAATTTTAAAAGGAGGCTAGTGAGGAAATGGTTCTTAAACCATGTGAGATTACTAGCTAAAGTAGTCTTCCAGTGCCTCTATGTCCATTTCCAGAGAGGAATTTAAGGAGGCCAGAGCAGAAGATGCATCCTTGGTTTTCTGGACACCGGTTTTGGCTTGAGGAGTTTCCGGCTGGCTGGATTCTTTTTTGATGTCTTTACCACCATTTAGCATCCGCTGGCTCTCAACAAAGAACTGGTTGGCATGATTCAAAGAGAAGCCACAGTCATCTACATTATGTATTATCTCGAAGTACTTCTGACAGGCTACCTGGTAATGTGTCCCCTTTACTAAATCCAA
The DNA here is from genome assembly GCA_004027025.1 of Myocastor coypus. NCBI lineage: Eukaryota > Metazoa > Chordata > Mammalia > Rodentia > Myocastoridae > Myocastor > Myocastor coypus. The sequence goes on from PVJA010052074.1 coordinate 3,399, forward strand.
TATCTGGCTTATCCCTTGGGGAGAAATCTTGTATGACTGCAGCTTCTGCTTCAGCAGTTCCGTGTCACTGTGACGGAATGGGCACCCAGGGTAATCCCCTTGGCCTGGTGAATTGGTTAGAATAATCTTCATGCAGCTGTACGGTGTATAGTCTGTCCTCTTACCTTCCTTTCCAAAGCTGTGACAGATATTGTAAGAGTAACTTTTATCAAACTTGTCCAGATCCATCTTTCCTCTGATGAACTCTCGCTTCCAGAACTGCAGAGCCTGCTCAAGGGTCAGACTGATGCCCTTCAGGAAGAGCCCATAATGCATGTGGCCTCCGTGCCGGAGGTGGTGATTTTCCCACAAGGCCTTGTGCAGCTGGCGCATGCAGGGAGGGAAGGATATGGTTGAGAGAGTCAATCCGATCTAGAGAGATCTTCGCGGTGTTTCTCTGTACGCTGTAGTCTTGGCCAGTGTAGGAATGAAGTTATTGGAGGTCTCAGTCCATATTCAGCTGGCTCCAAAGCAGACTGGCACATGGCAGAGGGCAGCCTCCCATGATGGCCAGCAAAGAGCAAGAGCTCAGAGACCTCAGGAAGAGTTTTAGAATACTCTTATTTTACTTAAATTTTGCTCATGCAGTTTGCTCCAAAAACTTAATGACAATTATTACTGGATCTTAAGATTTTTGTATTAGATTAATTATTCTGTACAACTGAGTGCATACATTTACCTTCCTAAAATCCAATTTGTAATTATTTATATTGTACAGTATCTCATATCACCTATCAGTCAGTATGCCATCTTCCACTCTGACAGTGCTTACAATGGCAGTCATTATAATTGATGTTGGTGTAGCATTGTATGTACAGAAGGCTGTATGAATGACCATTAAAATTTCTTACAGCTTTGGGATCACGTGGGTTTCTTGAATGAATTTTAGGTATTTTTTACACAAGAACATGTGTTATATTAAATTAATTTGTTGATATTAAGCATATCCTTGTTATATCCAAATAAGCAATGTTGGCCTGTGTGAAATTTATCATTGTCAGCGCTATACTTTAACAGACTTTTGGGATGACTTGGAACATTTAGGGCACTTAAATATGTTCAGTTAGTGTTCAGGGTATCAGTTTCACAGATTTCAAATACATACACCTTTTTATGAAGACCCTAGGACTCCCAACTCCTCCTGAAGCTGGACGTCTACTGCCTTAGTACTGCACCCCTCAGTGGTTTTGTGGCTCTTGCTTCCTGTGTGCATTTCTGCCTCTTCCTGCTATCACCCTCGAAACCAATATTGCTTTTGTCCATACCACCAAGACAACAGTTATTTTCCTTTGGCTCAAGAATTCAGATTATTTAACCTACTTTATTTTCTTTTCTAAGTGAGAAAATTAAAAGGAAAACTCATGACACACCAAGTAATCACTGCCATCGTCTCAGGCACTGCGTGGTAGCCCAGCTTTTCTTCCACGTGTTTCACTAAACCCATTAATTCCATTACATTCATCAAACAGACTATATTCTGTTTTCTTCCTGGATGCCTGATCTTGAGTTGTATTTTACTGTGTGCATTGATTCAAAGCCTCGTGAAAACAGGTGAAGTGTGATGCCTACACGAATCCATCTCAGTCCTTGTCTGAGGACTTCAAATGATTCTCAGACACCTATGTATCAATTCTAAGTTATTTTGAGGGCCTTATAAGATTCTGTAGTCTGTGTTTCATATTATTTTCTAGAATTTCTGAAAATCTTCTCTCCAATTAGGTCCATTTCCATAAGGTTCTCTGGAGCTGTCACCCTTCTGTCCTTTGGAGACAAATTCACACTCCACCTGCCTTACAAAATCTACTCTAATTGCTCCTGGACTCTTCCTTTATAATAAAGGTTTAAATTTCTGTTCCACGAAAATAATAATCAAATTCATTTATTTATCTTGAATGAACTCTTAATTATATAATAATATTACCTACTTTAGGTTTCTGGTGGGGAGTGTTAGGGATTGGCTTAAAGTTCTTATTTCTTGTGTCCAATATAAGCCTAAGAATTCATTCAGAGCACAGTTCATGGTACAGTTGTGACCTCTCCTAGATTTTCTAATTTCTACAGATATTTTGGTTGCATAGCCTTTAGTTAAGATGCAAGGCATCAACAAGTAGTTCTCACCAGTGTCTTCTCTATCCCCCCACACTGCCCAGCCTTCCATCCTTTCCTGGACAGTGAACCAGGAATAGAAATAACATGTCACTCCAGTGGATGTAGGAATGAACTGGTGTGTCTTGCTGTCACTGTTTGTTCTGCAACTTTGGAAGAATGTACTCCTGATGGAAGTAAGGATTTATCCCAGACTTCAGGTGCTCGAGAAACTGACACAATGTTGTTTTAAACCATGGAAACTAAAGATTTTCTCTGGAAGATGTTAGATTTAATTGTCCTTAGGATAATGAGGTTAAAAAGTATTGTCTATGCATTTTATATGATCTTCTGTATCTGTGTTAATCCTTAACTACAGAGTTCTGTAACTGGTTAAAAATGTCTTCAGAGTAAGTCTAAGTGGTTCATTTTTATAGCCCACAGAGGCGCATGGTTCATGCTTCCACAGCAAATGCTAGCTATGACTATATTTTGACATGAAACATTGCTAACACCATTTCTGAATATATTGGAAAGTTATATGTTTAGTTTTAAATACTAATAGTGGTTGATCAAGGATACTAACTCTAAAGTTTAGGATTTTATTTAAGAGCCCACTTTTGGACTTCAAAAAACCCACACAGTCATTTAAAATAACCTGTCCTATTTGAGATTATGTTAAAGCATGAAGTGTTGACGTATTGAATTCAAACAGATTTGTGTTTGGAATATTAAGAATTCTAAAGAAACAACAAAGTGAAAATATTTATGTGAGAAATTCAGAGAGCAAGGTGAATATGATTTTTTATAACTTTATTTTTACTCTAGCTATATATCCTCTTATTAGAGGCTCCAGGCTGTCATTACATTATATCCAGACATCTTACGTATTAAGAAAGCTGTATTTTAGTAAGTTTCTTATTTTGAGAAATACAGTAATATCTCTTTGAATTAAGACAATGCTGTTGTAATAGCTTAGTAAAATAACTAGTATATAAAATGTGATTAAAAACCACTTATATTTTTCTGCATAGCCAAAATGAATAGTGAGATCAAAATAATTATCCAGTTAGCTATGTAAAGACATATTTGTAATACCAGCACTGATTAGAGAACAGAAATCCTGTTCACACTATTATTAGAATAATTTCTTTCTTGAAATTGGATTATTTTTGGAATATTATTGGAATATTTTTCTTTCTGGAAAGCAATTTGGAAATATGCATCCAGATATTGGTCTTTTACACATTGTCACCTTTATTAACATTAGTAATAATCAGAGAGTGCAATGCATGTGCGTGTGTTGATTATTTTCCAGTTCTTAAAAAATTTATAAATCTCTAAATGTCAAAAAATAAAGAAATGTGTAAACATACTGTGATGGGTTTTGCTGATGGTATATTTTCAATTATGGAAATGCAAATTTTAAAAGGAATTCTAGATATTTGTTGACATAGGATAATGTAGCATGAAGTTTAAAAAAGGTACAAAACTGCTTACACTCACTGATTAAAAAAACTTTTGTAGCACATTAAAATAACAAGGAAAAGCTACACATAGAAATATGCATATAAAAGGTGAAATTTCTGTGATGAAAAAAATATATATTCTACATGATGGAGATTCCCTATGTAAAAATAAAGAACATAGAAGGATGTATAGCATCTATTAAAATATTAAAATAAAGGCCAGTTGTTTTGATCATTGAAAGTCACTGAGATCTGCTCCGGCCAAATTGAGCCTATTAGAGCATCTTTCTGTTCATACAGTTGCTGCTACCTTAGAACCATCAAACAACAACAAAACCCTTTTCATCTTCTCAGACTCTCTTACTTCATCTGAACCATGGAGAGCTGAGGTGCCAGCCTCTGTGGGAACCCTTCACTGACCCTGTTCAGGTCAGGTTATGAGCTCTTTCTCTCTACTCCCATTGCAGCTGGCATAATCCTTTATAATGCCATCACAATGTAATTGATTTGCTTGGCTATGCTCCCAACTGGACTGTAGTTTTGCAGTTCTTTCAGGTCTAGAGTATCTTTCATCACTGTGTTCTTAGTATTTCAGCACGAGTCACACACAGGTAGAGTCAGTAAATGTGTGTAGACTGAGCAATGCTACTATGTGTGTACATACAGAATGATGTACTCTCTTGCTATGTTAACTATTAACTTAAGTTTGTTCTAAATTTATGGGAATTTGTGTCTGGAATGGAAGAATAGTTTGGAAGAGTGCATGTGCATGTGTGTCTACCTGTATACCTATACACATCCAGAACTACTCTTGTCATTCAAAGATGACTTACAAAATTATATGTCAAAGTACTGTTATTTTACAAGTCAGATATATTTTCATTGACAAATGTGAGCTTTTAACTGCTCAGAATAACTAAATTTAAGCTTTCAAAAGCAGAGATGTTAATGGTAGGTTTTTTAAAAATTTGCAGCTTTTTTAGTACCTGTTATAATTGATAAAACACATTAGTACTAAACTTCCCAACCCAAAATCACAATATTGTTTCATAAATGTATTTGATAAGGTTATTCATTAATTTGTGTGAGAAAGACAGTTGTCATGGTAATAGCTTAAAATTAGCTGAAACACAGTCCTGGTCACGTTTCCTAAAGCAGGTGAATCTGCTGTATTGCAGTGCCTTTTTCTGGTTTAAGCACAACTGCAGAAAAATACAAAAGGAATTAAGATAAACACTGAGGTGTACATTCACTCTATGGGCATAATAATTAAGTTTTGAAATCTTCATATTTGGACAGGTATTTCTATTAGCATACCCAAATTTTCAAATAACTTTTTTTCTTATAAAATACAGATTTCATTTGCAAAGGTTCAGGGCAATATTGGACATTATTCTGATATTCAGAGATGAGTTAATAAAATGGGTGAGATGACATGTCTGAGAAGGTAAACAGATAAGATGATTTCTGTGGACAAAATAATGTTATCTTTGATTCCCCACTCAAGCTATTTGGTTTGTCATAACATGTCCTGTTGATTACTAGGTGACAGAAAGAATGAATGTGCTCTGTTAAAGAATAGTGGATATGGAAAATAATAAAAAAGGCAGTACCTGCATTTGAATAATTTCATTATTATGCATTTAAACAGTCTGGAAATCTGTGCAATTCCTGCTAGGAAATGATTTTTCTTTACTGAATGGACCATTAAAAAATCCATTTACTATAAGAAAATACAAGTTTTGAATATATATGAATTTGTAGATTTCTCCCAACTGCGAATGATTGAATTCCATTGATGCAATTTGAAAAGAATGAGACAGATTTCTTAATACTGAGTATTTTGTTGTTGTTGTTGTTGTTGTTGGGGTTGCTATGTGCAAATAGTAATTGGCAAAATTCATTGCCTGTAGACTTCTCTGTTAGGAAAATAAAAGGTAGTTGTCTTTCAAAGTATAAGTTATCTATTATTGTTTACTTGAAAATTTAGTGAGCTTATAGCTGTGTTTTCTGGAAATGCATTCAACATCTTAAGGTAACAGTTATCCGTGTATTTTAGAGCCATAACCTCAAAGCAAATCAGGTTTGTTATGTAAATATGTGCACATTTTAGTTTCTGCACAAAACACAAATGCACATACATACTTTACATAACCCCAACTCCTTAACAAATGTTACAGTTATATACTACTTGCTGATGATCAAAATGTTAAGATTTGGATGCAGAATAAATTTCTGCATAAAAGATGTTGGAATTCCATTTATATTTTAATTTTTAGAAAATTCAGATTTCATGGAGATGTTTTAGATGCTGCACTCATAATGGAAGGCATTTATGTACTATTAAGTAAATGCTCAGAAATCCTCCAAAGTTCATATATAATCTTATCCATGTGTCACTCAGTGCCAAAGTAAGTGAAATTGTGTCTTCATAGCTATAACTTCCTGTGTGACCTGAATGGGAATAATAGTATTATCTAGGTAATACTCAATTTTTGTGTTTGCTTTTCTTATCATCCTATACTCTCTGAGCAGAAGAAAACAGAAAACCCAAGTGCTAGGTATTGTTTATAATCCTGAGAACTTCTATTACACAGTAACAGTGAGGATTTCTATGTACAATATAGTGACTTAAAATAAATGCCCAGATGTTGATTGACACAATTTAAAAAAGTTAAATTTAACTAGTAATTAAGATAGAAATATTAGCAAAGTTTACATTGATGACTCATTGGAAAGTACAACTGGTGATATCTCTTTTGAGTCAATTTGTCTACAAGTTTAATTCTTATCTGAAACGTTTTTTACAGTGCTGGGATATCACTCGTATAAGTACTTCGCACTAATCAATTGTACCAAAGGACTTTTGTAGGGACGTAGCTTGTAAGTAGACCCCGATATGTGTTTGGTCCTAGGTTAAATCCCAAGAACTGTAATATAAGGTGGGAGGGTATTGTATATTTCCTTTTTTACAAGTTGAATGAATTATTTGAAAACAATATTCAAGTATTTCTCTTTTGTTTTTTTAGAAAATGAATAATTATTCACAATGTATTAACATATTAACATCAGAGTAATACATTTATTGTGGGAACAAAACTTACTCATTCCCAATAATGCACACAGATATAAACACAGATATAAAGTTCTACTTTATATATCTGCTCTTTTTGTTAGAGGGTTGTGAAATAACAGTAAATAATTTTTCTTTCAGTTGTTTATTTTTTTCCAGTGAAATGAAATGGCAATAGTTTATTTTACTTGTACTTGTCTTATTTCTATCTTTTTTGTAGTAAATGTTCAGGTTTATGTTCACTGCTATGAGATGGCTAATGTTGAGCATTCAATGTAAATATTAACATCACCTTCTTTGTGAGATATAATATTAATGTCATCTTCTTTGAACTATAGCAATTCTTAAGTAACTAAACTCCCACTGTAGCAGAATATCCATATTTCCAAACTTATATTGTCTTTTTAGGAAGTTCATAGACTAGGCATAGTAACTTTAAGTCTAATTATATTCTATAAACTTGTAAGTTAAAATACTTAATTATGTAAAGTAAAATTAGTATTTTATGACAAATATGACCTATAGTGTTTCTTGTGTTTACAAAGTCTTTTTTTTTTCTGGCTTAAATAATTTTTCCTGAAATGAAGCACTATACATATATTTAATGTATTTGGTATGGTGTGTCACTATGTAACTCACACCTGTAGTCATCTTCTGGTTTTCATCCTCCCCAGTGCTAGAATTTTATACATGTGCCACCACAGCTGGACTTGGTAGCCTGCTCAGCATGCCCAAGGTCAGCACACCCAGGATCAAACTGGTCCTTGCGCTTGCCTAAGCAGGTACTTAGTCCACTGAGGTATCTCTCTTGACTTATCATATTAATTCTTACAAAATCAATCTTATTGCTTCTTCTGGAGTCAATATTACATGTCTTTCAATGTAATATTTCATTTATAACAGTATACTGAATTACGTAAAATATAGTCAAACATATCTTTAGAAAATTTCATGCAAACCTTTATACATAGGTATCGAAACTTTTTAAACATGCACTTAGAATTATTTATATTTGGTGAATATAGATCTGAAAGAAAACAGCCACTATTGATGGTTGTTTAGGAAATGAAGCAAGTTTGTTATTCATATATGCTTTATTTTAATGTGAACACAGACAATCATAGAAGTTACTATTTTTTCCCCTTTGGAGATGAAGCAGTTGGGTAATGGATAACAAACCACCTGTCTTCTGCTTGGAGAATGTACTCTTGTTGCTTTGGGTTCAAAGAAATCCTCCTGGTACCCATTGCCATGTTCTGTGTTGTAAGTTAATAAAGTTACAGTCTGATGGTTTTTATGATGAAAGTACACTTCTGAGGCTCTTTTGCCCAAAGGGTCCACACTATTAGTAAAGTCATTCCATGTCCCTTTGATATTTTGCTTTTCTGTCTTTTCTTGTGAGTGAATTAATAAGAACATTACATTAACTATTCAGTCCCAATGATGATTCCAATATGTCCGAATCGCCAGCCACAATTATTGTCTGAAAGCCTACAATTTCTTCTGTCATGTTTATTAAGTTTGCAAAAGCAAAGAACAAAACAGAAATTTCACTTTAGTAATGCAAAATATGTTTATCATTTATTTTTCTTTTTCTTTGATAAGTTTTTTGTGCAATCATTTGTTATTAATGTAAAATTTTCCTTTCAATTATATTATCTGTCAAGTAATATATTGAATTTATGAATCTATTTTTATTACACCTAGATTTATAAATGCTGCACAATTTGTATAAGAGTCCTAAATAGTTCTTGGAATATCTTTTCCAATTTTAATATAAATTTTAAATTTTCATGACTGCTAGATTTATGCAGCAGTTTCTATTGAAATGACGTTGGGGAATGATAAGGAAAATAATATTTGATGTACAGTTTTTTACAAGTTGTTTTTCTTTTGTTCTTCCTTAAAAGACATTGAAGGAAACTTGAGAATTTTATAGTATCCTATTGATTACACAAATTTGTCCAGCTTGTTAAAATGTTTCCTTTTCTCCCCTCAAGGACACATTTGTAAATTTTAGTATTCATATTTCATGAAAGCTGGCTTTCCTTCCCTTTGTGATAGAATTCGCATCTTCCCACATCATTTTCATTCCATATTTATATTCCACGTATCTTGTTCCTTTCGAATGTTAACTACCTGCATGCTGGACTCTAGGAAACAACTAAGGAGGACTTACTTGTTAGTCATGTATGTTATGTTCAATACTGGAAAGTCACTTGATAATTATGCACGACAGCTCTTGCTTTTTCCTGCTGTTGTTTATATATCTTGTCTCTACTAGTACAGTTCCATTATATCTTTCCAACTTCATTTACCTCATTATTTCAACTTCTCCCATCCAGTGCAATATCTTTTCTCTGTGAACTTCTAAGGTGGGCAGCAGCTACTTTTGGTGTGATTTTTGATTCTTCTCCTGCTAGATTATCAGATGCTTACGTTTCCATTATTATTGTCATATAAATTGTATATTTTAAGATTTTTCTCTCAACAATTGTACAATGAACTCTTATGCAAACCTTTTCCACTAACAATATTGAGGACCACTTTATGGATCTACTAATATATATATATATATATATATATATATATATATATATATAT
>PVJA010052075.1:0-12556 GCA_004027025.1 Myocastor coypus
AAAAAAAAAAAAAAAAAAAAAAAAAAAAAAAAAAAAAAAAAAAAAAAAAAAAAAAAAAGAATTAATGTAACTAAAGAACTAAAAGATCTATACCAAGAAAATTACAATACTTAGGGAAAAAAAGGTTTCGAGAAGGTTTTCAGAAAATAGAAAGATACTTCTTGCTCATGGATAGGAAGAACCACTATTGTAAAAATGGCCATACTACCAAAATTGTGCACAGATTTAATGCAGTAAACTAAAGTCAAAATCAATTAAAGATCTAAGTATGAAAACAAACACTAAATATCTTGGAGGGGAAAGGTGAAAATCTTGGAGACATAAGGGTGTTCATGAACAAAAACAAAACTGTACTGGAAATACTGCAAGGAATTAACAACTAGGATTTCACCTTATTGAGAAGATTCTGCAGGTCAAAGGAAATCACCAACAGACCAAAAAACCAGTCCACAAACTGGCAAAAAGTCTTAATCAATAATTACTCAAAAGTCAAGTACAAAAAATATATACAAAATTAAAAGTAATTTGGCCTCCATAATTTAAAGATTCAATCCAAATATGGCACCCTCTCAGAAGAACAAATATAAGTGGCTAGTAAATACAACATAAAATGTTGCTAAACAGTGGCCGCTGGAGAAACGTAAATTAAAATGACAAGGAAGTACTAACCTATGACAGAAAGAATGGCTGTCATAAAGAAATGAACTAATAACAATGCTGGAGACTGCTGGGAGTGGTGGCGTACGCCTGTAATCCCAGCACTCGGGAGACTGAGGCAGGAGGATTGGTGCGAGTTCGAGACCAGCCTGGGCTACAAAAGTGAGCTCAAGGCCAGCCTGAACTGCATAGCGAGTCCCTGTCTCAAAAGACAAAAAAAAAAAAAAAAAAATGCTGGAGAGATCGTGGAAAAAAAGAAAAAGAAACCCTTGTCTGCTGTTTGTGAGAAAGCAGAATGATACAGCTATTATGAACATCTGTATAGATACTCCTCAAATCACTAGGACTGGAGAACCCATTCAAATCAGCTGTTTTCCCAAAAGAACTCAAAACATCATTCCATAACGATATACCAAAATTTACAGCAGCAGACAATTTGTCATAGTCAAATCTTAGAACAAGCAGAATGCCTATCAACTAAGGAATAGATAAAAAGGACGTAGTATTTTTACACAATAGAGTGTTACTCAGCTACAAAGAAAGATAAACAAGAGGCTAAAATCATGAGCAAAATAAATCAGATCCACATGTGTGAATATTACATTGTACTCAGACTGTAAAAAGATGAAAGAAGAAATGAAACCTGAAAAGTAAAATAGATGCAGTAAAACAAAGAGAAACTGAGCTTAGGGATTAAACAATGAACCTGAGAGAAATGACAAAGCACAGGAAAAAAGGAAGAGGGGGAAAAAGGTAGAAGTATGCATATAGGATGTCTGGGTAAAGTTGTACTAAAAATTTTGTCAGTTTTTTTAAAAGAGCAGGATATATGTAGAAGTTTTACCTTGACTAACTATATATCCTGATATCTGTGATCTAAGGAATGACACTGAGGACAGCAATGTTCAATACAAAAAAACCATGCTTAATACCTCTAATTTTGCTCTTCTAAAAGTGTACCATTTGTAATGTCTAATCAATTACTATTATAATCCTGTTAAAATATTCTATAAAAAGGAATAAAAACAAAAACAACACAAATGTTAAGTCTTCTGGACAGCTTGCAGTAATATTCAATTATTTATCCAATCTTGCATAACTGTATCTGTTAATCTGAACAAAAAATTGGATGATAAAAATAGATAACAAAAATAATTGTTAATTAGCTATTCTTTTGAAAATCTATAACGTAGGAATTGCTGTATGTGTCCCTGTTTCTGTCTTTGTTTCTGATATTTGATTTTGCCTTTTTTGGGCAGCCACAATAATTAATGCAATGTATATTGTTGTCTTCAATCAGAGTACAAGATGCAGACCTGATAACTTCTCTAAGCACTATTAGTACAAACATTTCTTCTCATTGAACTAAGAGAAAGTAGTTGTGTGCATAGCTCAATAGCCCATAATAATAGTGTGTTATCAGCAGAACTGATAATGTCAGAAGATAATGACTTGAGCCCTGCAAACTTCAGCACATTAATATGGCATTATTATTTTTTTTTTGTCTTTTTGAGATAGGGTCTTGTTGTGCAGTTCAGGCTGATCTTGAGCTCACTTTTGTAGCCCAGGCTGGTCTTGAACTCACACCAATCCTCCTGCCTCAGCCTCTCAAGTGCTGGGATTACAGGTGTGCACTACCATGCCCGGCTGGCATTACTTTTTATACCTGATGTTTAAACTTTTTTGCTGGATGCTTAAGACTGAGTTAAAACAAATATATATATATATATATAAAACAAAATATGTAACTTTTGCATCTGACTGCATCAGTCAAAGCCCAGCAGGACTTACCCTGAAACCATGTAGAGTGTTTTGTAGATCTTTTTTCAGTGTTAGACTTTTCGGTGGTTCACGGACATTGCTTGATCAGTTTGTTCTCTGTGACAGCCTGAGAGAATGTTTTCTCTCTAGGTGACTCTCCTTTGGCACACTATATATCTTCAGTTCTTTTCCTTTCTAGCCCCACAATCCCAAATACTTTCTCTTAGATCAATGAGAAAAAAAGTTTCTGTACCAATAATGATTAGAAAAATTATAACATCTACACCTTGTGATCTGTATAACTAATAGGAGGACAACAACATACATTGTATCAAATTTTGGAAATGCACTTCTAACATGTTTTGAAACTGCCACATTGTTATGTCTTATTAAAAGTAATAAAATAAATTAAATAAAATCCTGAAAATTTCAGTAAAGATTAAAAAAATAGTAATAAAGTATTTTATATGTATAAAAAATTGATAATCCCTAGTCAACCTAATCAAAATAAAAGCAAACGAAAATCACAAATTCATGCAATAATACAAAAAGGATAAAATCACTGCAGACACCACAGAAATTTCAGAGAGCATTAATACCTCTTTCTAAAGTATTTGCTCTCATAGCAATTAGACCATAGATAAAACAAATAGTTTCCTAGATATTTACAGTGGAAAAACTGAGTCAAGAATATATACAAACTCTTAATAGCACAATAAGAAAAAATCAAATTGAAAATGTAACAAAAAACTAACCAACATGGAAATCCCAAATTCAGGTGGGTTCATACAAGCATCAAATGATGTTGTCTTAGGTACTTTTCTCTCCTTTCTGGGACAAATACCCAACACTCAAAATGAAGGAAGAAAACGTTTATTTAGCTCACAGTTACTGGAGATTTCATTCCATACTCGACTGGCTCCAAGGCATAGAAGCACATGGAAGAGAGCAGCAGTTCATGGCGGCAGAACAGTAACAATATGGCGACTGGGCCACCCGACCAATCAAGGCAGTAGAGCAACAGCTCTAGTCTGTCTCTCTGTCTCCCTATATTATATTCAGGCTCTCTGCCTCAGCCTATCCACCTTAGGCTACACCCATAATCCCAGAAGTACTTTAAACACATAATCCCAGGGATCATGGATCAATTCTCAAACTCTAGATCAGTACTAAAACACATAATCCCAGTGACTCATGAGTCAAGTCTCAATCTATAGAAGTCCCTGCCCCATGACTGCATGAGGCTTTTGGAGAACAACTAGACATAAACCATAACAGATGTATAGTGTGCCTAAGGAGAGTCACCTAGAGAGATAACATTCTCTCAGTCTCTCACAGAGAGCAAACTGGTCAAGCAATGGCCATGATTCTTCCAGAGGTTGACGCTGACAGCCGTGTTTCCAAGCACTCTACATGATATCATGTTAGATCCTGAGGGGATTTGCCTGACCTTGCCAGGTACAAAAGTTATATGTTTTGTTATACAGCTCTTGCTTTAACTTGGACTTAACCAAACAGCAGAAAAGATTAACTATGAGGCATAAAAAGTAAAACAAGCTTAATAAGCTGAGATGTAAAAGGCTGAAGTCAACAGCTTCTGACATTGCCAGTTCTGCTGATAACCTGTCACTGATATGGAATATTTGACTGTGTATTCAACTACTTTCTCTTAGTTCAATGAGAAGAAATATTTGTACCAATAATGTGTAGAAAATTTATCTTTATCTTACCTGTATCTTGTACTCTGAATACCTATTATGAAGACAATAATATACATTGTATTAATTATTGTTGCTGTGCTAATGTGTTTTGAAACTGTCTCATTGTTATTTGTTAATAAAGGTAATTTAAAAAAGAAGTCTAAAACCAGTTTAGAGAATATTTAACACCAACTTTTTTCAAACTCTTCTGTGAAATTGAATGATAAGCATTTCTCCTAAACTCATTCATAATGACAAGTATTACTCTGATTGAAAGCCAGAGAAATGTCCAAGTAAAACAGAGAACTGTAGGCCAAAATCTTTAATGAATATAAATGCGAAAATCTTCAGTGAAATATTAGCAAACAGAATGCAGCAAATAATCAGGAACATTATACATTAAGACCAAGTGGTGTTCATTCCAAGAATGCAGGGAGGTTCAACGTATGCAAATCCACAAAGGTAAAGCACCACATCAATAGAACCAAGAACAAAAACACAAAGCTTTTCAAAAAGTCCAACACTAATTCATGATGAAAACCCTACAGAGAATCAGAATATATGGTCTATATCTTAAACTGGTAAAAGCTACCGACTGAAACCAACTCTCAACATCATGCTAAATGGGCAAATACTGACGGCCTTCACTTAAAATTTAGGAACAAGATAAGGAGGGCCACTATCTTGACTCCTAATCAATATAGTTTAGGAAATGCTCCAAAAGCAATTTAATAAGAGAGAGAAAGGAAAGAAATAAGGATTGGAAAATAATTGAAATCATCATTATTTGCACATGACATGGTGTAGTTGTTGATACAATGTGTTAACTTGGCTGAATGACTCAGCAGTCCGATTCCCTGTTGGTGGGAGCCCCACTCTGGGGTACAACTGGTTCTTCCCTGGAGTGTGACCAGGGCCCTCCTAGGATATGATTGGATTTCTCCCTAAAGCAGGATCAAAGGGCCCATCCTGGGGTATGATTGGTTCCACCCTAGGGCTCAATGAGCCCACGTCAGAATGACTGAGCACAAAAAGACTTTTTATTTTTATTTTATTTTATTTTATTTTTTTTTGTCTTTTTGAGACAGGGTCTCGCTATGCAGTTGAGGCTGGCCTTGAGCTCACTTTTGTAGCTCAGGCTGGTCTCGAACTCACACCAATCCTCCTGCCTCAGCCTCCCAAGTGCTGGGATTACAGGCATGCGCCACCACACCCAGCACAAAAAGACTTTTTAAAGGGCTGAAGGAGGAGACAACACTTCACTTCGTCGGAGAAGCTTCAGTCTTCGCATTCAGCCTGGACTTCATCATCTGGCTTGCAGTGCAGACTCTTTGGCCTCCAGCTTGGATCTTTCGCCATCCGTCGCAGACTCTTCAGCCTCCATCTACAGACACTTCAGTCTTCCATTGCAGACCCATCAGCTGACAGAGACTTACACGGAGTGCTGCAGTGTAGTCCAGACCTCGGGATTGAATTCTTCAGTGCGGAGCTTTCAGACACCCTGTGCGCGCTTCCTCATCTGACTCTGTGGCTGACTATTGCAAGCCAATATTATAATTGCGTATAGATTGTATATTTTGTGTTAATATCCATTCCTTATATTATATCCATTCTGTTCCTCTAAGTAAAAGCCTGACCAATACACATGTTACTCTCCATAGAGGATCCCGAAAACTCAACCAAGAGTCTTGATTTAATTGTCAAATTGAGAAAATTAGCAGGATCCAAAGGCAACACTGAAAAATCAGTAACATTTTTGTGCACAGTGAACACACTAAAATAGAAATTAGGGAATCCATACCTTTCTCAGTAACATCCAAAAAACCAAAGTACCTAGGAATCACTTTCACAAAGAACGTAAATGATTAGCACAGTGAAAATTATGGTACTCTGAGAAAAGAGATTGATGAGGATTTGAGAAAATGGAAAAAACAATCCACGTTCCTGTATAGGAAAAACCAACATTGTGAAAACGGATATACTACCTAAATTGCTATACAGATTGATTGAAATGCCAATTAAAGTATCATTAGCATACCTCACAGAGTTAGAGAAAACTTTCTTAAAATTCATTTGGAACCGCAAGAGACCAAGAATATCAAAAACAATCCTACAAAGCCAAGGAAAGACAGGATGTATCACAGTCCCTGAGCTGAATTTATACTTCAAAGCTACTATGATAAAATCAGCATGGTACTGCCCATGGAGACAGACCAAAGAATCAAAGGAACAGATTATAATATACAGATAGGACTACAAACACAGTCAGCCACCTTACTTTTTATAAAGGGGCCAAACATACTGGCTGGAAGAAAGCCTCTTTTATAAATGATGTTTGAAAAACTGGCTTTCCATATGTCAGTTTCTAAAACTAGAACCATACCTATCACCATACACAAAGATACAGTCAAAATGGATCAAAGATTTAAGCAGTAAGTCTTCTGGAGGTAATCATGGGTAGAAATCTTAAAGACAAAGGGGTAGTTAGACATTTCATGAACAAAAATAGTACTGCATGAGAAATACTTCAAAGAATCAAAAACTAGGGTCTTGTCTTTTTCAAATATTTTTACATTTCAAAGCAAATTTGCAACAGAGTGAAAAGAAAATTCATAACCTGGGGAAAAGCTATAATCAACAGTCCTTCAGATAGTGGCCTTCTGTCTAGAACATATAAAGAATTTAAAGAAAATCAGGACCTCCAAATTCAAAGACTCAATCTAAAAATGGCTACTGAGATGAATATGCACTTCCCAGAGGAAGAAATACAAATCGTAAGTAAATATATGAAAAAATGCTGAACACTATTAATCATGTGAGAAATGCATCTTAAAACAATACTGAGCTTGCATCTCACCCCAAATAGAATGGTTAACATCAAGAAGGCATTTGATAACAAAAGCTGGAGAGGCTGTGGAGAAAAAGGAACCCTTCTGCACTGCTGGCTGGAATGCAGACCAGTACAACCACTATGAAAATTAATATGAAGATCCCTTCATTCTTTTTTTCTTTTTATTTTTGGTGGGACTGGGGTTTGAACTCATGATGTTGCACTTGCCAGGCAGGCACTTGTGCCACGGGGCTATCACCACAGCCTGAAGATCCCTTCAAAAGCTAGAATTGGAGGTCCCTTTCAAACCAGCTATTCCCGTCCTGTGTATTTTTCCAGATAAACTGAAAAACTCATAGTACAGCAATATATGTGCACCCATGTTCACAGCAGCACAATTTGTCATATCTAAATCCTGGAAACAGCCCAGATGTCCATCAACTGAAAAAATGAATAAAGAAGATGCATTTTTAAACAATGGAATATTATTCAACTATAAAATAGGATAAATTTGAGTCTTTTGTTAGTAAGTGAAGGAAACTAGAGAACATACTCTTGAGTGAAATAAATCAAACACACATGCGCAAACATCATATTGTCTCTTTATTAGTGTGAGAACCTGAAAGAGAAAAGTGGAACCTGAAGGGTACAGCAGACATTGCTAAAAGGGAATGATCTTTTTTTTTTTTTTGTCTTTTTAAGACAGAGTCTCTCTATGCATTTGAGGCTGGCGTTGATCTCACTTTTGTAGCTCAGGCTGGTCTCAAAATCTCACCAGTCCTCTTGCCTCAGCCTCCCCAGTGCTGGCATTACAGGTGTGTGCCACCACGCCTGGCGGGACTGATCTTACTAAAAAAGAAATATTGACTTGTGAAGGACAAAAGAGAGAGTGAGGACAGAGATTTATGTATATGTATAAGCAGGATTGTTTGGACAACTGTTTTGTACATTTCTTTTTATTTTTTTCTTCAAGTTGCTACAGGGTTTCACTACACTGCTCATACTCATGGTGAACCTCCTGATTTCAGCCTCCCCAGTACTGACATTACAGCACCATGAAGCTTGGACTCTGGCTAGCTCAGCGTGCCCTGAAGCCAGGGATGGCATTATATGTGATGTAGGTGGGTAGAACAGTGGTCCCTTGATTTTTGCAATCTTGCCTAAGCAGGTGCTTTGGTCTGCTGAGCTATCTCATTTTCCCAATGAACTGGGCATTTCTGTTGGTCTATGGAAAGAAGGCTTTAACACTTTAATTTGTTTTGTGTCCTTTTTCCAATTGTTTCTCCTTTTCGTCTTCTTAATTTCTTATACATCTTTTAATATTTTTCTTTTTCCAGTTTTATGTATATATTTCTGTTAATATAAATAATTGATTGGAAGACCACACCATGTATAACAAAAATACTGTGAAATTCTTAATACTATTTTATGTGAATAATTTATATCACTTGGAAATTTTTGTGTTTGAATTCTAATTAGCACTGTCCTTAAGAAATAAAAAAGAAACTGAATGTAACAGGATGTTTCACATTCACTGTGTAGAAGACAGATTATCTTTTGACAAGATTTTTATAAGTTCATAGATCATACATGTGAGGCAAGGTGCTTGTAGATCTATTAAAAGAGCTCATAAAAATTAAAATGATATTTATTGTTTTTGTTGATTCAAGTGAAACCACAGTGGCCAAAATTTGATCAAGCACCCCACTTTTAAGAAGAATGGAATATTTTTATATGAATCAATTATTTTCTTTTTCAGGTAACATGAAAAATATGTATATAAGCTAAAATATATACATATGAGTATTTTATCTTTGCTTATAGATAGAAAGTTAAAATCATTACAATCAAAACCATGTGTCACATGCTTTCAGGAATATCAGTAAGCCTCAAGCATAATTCTTCTATATCTCCCTGAGGATGAAACACACATATCTGGATGGGAACACTAAGAATCAATTTGAAATTTTCTCTTGAAGAACAGGGATATAATAGATTCACTTCTAAAGTGAGAGAGAGGATAAGAGGAGGGAATTTAACTATGTTTTGGAGAGGATGAAGTGAGCTTTATGCGTGGACAGAAGTAGATGTGACCCTTTACATAGAGTAAAGCTGAGATAATAATTGGCAAAGATAGATATTTCAGGTGGAAGGAAAACATGGAGTAAAGGAAATAGACAGGAGCTGGAGAGATGGCTCTATGGCAAGAGTGCCTGCCTGGCAAGTGTAAGGTCATGAGTTCAAACCCCGGTTCTGCAAAAAATAAAAATAAAAATAAAAATAAAAATAAAGGAAAGAGACAGACACAAATGCCATGCATATAAGGGACAGGAAGAATTTTGTGAGTGAGTGCAGAAAAGACAAACTGGGGAGATAGGCTGAAGCCAGAACATAAATTACTCTGAAGGCAAGAGCTGTTGCTTTTTACCTATAATCAAGAGAATGTTAGTACTTGAGAAGCAATATATTTTTTTAAAAAGTTCTCACACTTTAATTCAGAAGTGACATAGAACATTCTGTAAATAAATGTTTTTGTTGTGTTTCTCCATGGTATCCAGGATGAACAAATGATTACAAGCTTGGTCCTCCAAAAAGTGACAAAATAAAAATGGTTCAGCATATTTGAACTCAGACGCAGAGTGAGAACCAAGCTTTCAAGAAGAAATAAAGGTAGATATGAGAAAGAATCTAGTTAAATAATACTAAATAGTACAAAATGTGATACCAAATAAGGCCATGAAGTCTTATGCTACAGAAACATTAAGGGGAAAAGATTGTGCATGTGTGCACTTGTACATCTGTGTGGATACATGTAGGCACATTTGTGTATGCTCCTGCACAATCTACCTTAGTGGATAAATTAAGAGCATGTACCTTGATAGTATCTTTAGGTGGTTTCAGTCTACAGTTCCTGGGTACCACATATAATTAAAAATATTCTATATGCACGGAAGGTATCACGGAAACTATTAATATTAAAACAAGGAAAGTTACAGTCATTCTCAAATCATTAGCACACATTTAAATTTCCATTAAGTAAAACAGAACAATGAGTCTTTGAAGATTCCTAAATGGGTGGCACTCCACATTGTATATTATGCGACTTATGAATAGCCAATTGTAAGTAATCCAAATTTCAAAAGACAACTGGCCTGGGGAGGTGTATAGAAGTGCTCAGAATTTCAAAGAGCTCAGAATAAATACCAGCTCTTTGATAGTATAATTTATGCATAAAGTGGCAGGAAGAGGTGTCTGACTTGTTCTTGGAAAGTTCACACATAGCTATATTAGGAGTTTAGCACAATCTTTGGTAATTTCTCCTGTGTAGTGAAATTCCAGACAAGATGCTTTTTTGCATATTAAAATATTATTGACCCGTGGTATACATAAAATCATTAAGTATTCATATTCCTTCATCATAAATAATAAAACTATGCTATGCGAAAATTGCAAATTGTGATCTGTGTGCTAAGGCATCGTTTAAACTGAACATCATCAAAACCAGCCCAAAGAAAACAGAGATGAATGAACAATTCAAAGGGACACTTGTGTTCAATGTCTTTTTGTGAGTATCAAGAACTCACAGGAAACTCTAAATCCCTGAATGTATAGAGCTATTTAGTAATCTGTAGCCTTTTGGAAAACAAAACAAAAAAAGGCTGAAATACTCATTGTTTTTCATAGACCAGTTGAGGGTTTCACACAGGTAATGTTAAAGAGGCCATTGTTAACAGTTCAGTCTTTGACTAGCTTTTTTCCACTGAACAAATATTAGAGAATGTGGAAACAAGGTACCATCTCTAAAAAGGAAATGACTCTTATTCTCAAAAATGTATGTAATTTTATAGTCTAAAACTCTAAGTTTCAAATCTTTCTGCTCTTGTATGCTTCTCATTTAATTTGTTTCTTATAGGTAAACTGTGGAAATTTAGATTTCAAAGATCTATTTTGTTCTCAAACAAAACTCTGTGATTTGTAGTTTCTATTTCTGAGTGAATGAAAAATTCCAGAACTTTCGAGCTGCTTGGCTGATGTGTAACATTATAGGGAATTCGTGTGGTTTATCTGAGAATTTCTCATGCTCTCACCTGATGCAGTTCACAGAGGAGCATGAGTGGCTTTCTGTTTGCACTCTACGCCTGGGCACTAGTGTCTACACATGAGCTGCAGCGTGGCATTTCTCCCTTCCAGAGCTGAGCTGACCCCTCCCCACCTTCATTGCAGAGTAAAGCGAAGTGCCTAGCATCATGCAATCATGGGCACTTTGGATTCTGGAGCTAAGCCAGACGAAGCCTTATTAAAAATCTTGCTGGGGAACCATCCTAAGATTATATGGTGTGCAATGCAAACTAATCATGCTTTCATTGCTCTGACCAGTAATCTCAGAAGAAGGTGTTCTCATAAAGCAAATTAAAGGTGTTTGCTTCTCACTGTCAGTAGCAAGATGCTTGTGTTATTCATCCAGGAAAGAATGTATGTGGCCTGAAACTTGAATTATGAAAAGGCATTAAAAATATATCATTTTGTACACTAAAGGGAGGGTAGGATGTTGTATAACAGAATTTACTGTAGCTAAATAATTTCCCTGTATTTTTGTCCTCTTTTGATTTCAGAAGAAAATGTATACAGCAGAGCTATGGTCGCATAATTTGGGTTTTAATAAGGCACTGTAAAGTCTTGTGCCATGTTTGGTTGCTTTACTTCCACCTGATTCAACACCCTTCACCAAAGAAAATGAGACTGCGTAAAAAAAGAAAGTGGGATTACAGCAGGTGCAGGACTAGCTCATTCTTACACATTTGTAAAGAGCAATGGAATATGGTCTCTGCCATGAAATCTGTGTTTAAAACACCTCTTTTAGGGCCTTCCTGAAGAGACTGACTCTAGGCATTTTTTTTATAGGGATTGATACCCTGAGAGTTTTATAGGCTTACACTGGGGAAACAACACCACTTTTTGAGGAAAGTGTCACCCAAACACAGGCTGTAATAGTACCTTACACTGCAGAATCTATTTGTATAATACTAGTAGACTTAAAAATAAAGTTGAGAGATAACAATAAGGTTTAGATATTTTTTTTCAATTTTTTTATTGTTTAAATTTAACAATGGTTAGATTACATATTTTCATCATCAGATCAGTTTAGATTAATACATATAGGTGTATAAGATTGATCAAACAATTAAACATTAACCTTTCGAAATCCACATTACTTTTTTTTTCCCCCTTTCTTTTATTTGAAAGTTGACATATTGCATATTGTCCTCACAATCATTCTACAGAGTACAGTGTGTGGGCATGACCCACCTCCCTATTGATATTGCATAGAAACAAGAAAAAAAAAGGAAAGAATATACTTCTCTTTGGACTAAGAGGAAGCAGATACACACACAGTGAAAGGTTTTGCAATTACAGTGTGCCAGCAGTGAAGCTTGTGATGTTGGAGGCTATTGAATCTAAGCCTCCTAAACTCATCTCACCAATCTAGCTCTGCGTTCCATGCATTTTAATTAAGGATTTTTTTTTTTTCTTGCTGGGTGGTCAAGGGCAAGTCGGAGCAGGACCTGTATAACTAAACATTCTTTTTTTTTTTTTTTTTTTTTTTTCC
>PVJA010052076.1:0-12556 GCA_004027025.1 Myocastor coypus
CTGCCCTCCCCTCCCCTCCCCTTCCCTTCCCTTCTCATTTTTCTCTTTTGAAATCACTGTTTATTCCATTAGGTAGAGGGTTTTTTCCATACAAATATTTGCAACAATTTTGACCTCCTCAGAAGCATACATAGACAATAAATATCATGTTATTAAAGTTTTAAATTTGTACAAAAATACTTTTTGTTACAAATAAAAATACATGCTTAAGTGAAAATGTACAATAAGTATTGTGAAGTGCAAATAAACAGTTCAAATGGAGAGACTGGGATCAGAGAATAGAGAAGTAAGGTAAAAGTAGTATGATATTTATACTACTTATTTCATTTGGTTCTTTTTTTGTATTTTAGGGTAAGGTCAACAGGGTGTTCAGGGTCTTACAACTAGATTGGACTCATAGTGATTTGCCTGTTTATAGCCTCCCAAGAGCTGGGATTATAGGCATTTGGCACCATACCAGGTCTCAATTGCTGTCTCAGTGTACCCCGGGGTCAGTACTGGCACAACAGGACTGGGGATTGAACTCCTGGGACTTGAGCCTTCTTGCAGGTGCTTTAATCTGCTAAGCTATACTTTTCTTTCAGTTTGTAAGAAAGGTTTGTCCTAATATTGTTTCAACAACTAAGTAACTATATACCTTATTCTCTGTAACTATTTTTCTGAGTATTATAACATTAAGTTATTGTGGCAGAAAAGGCCTTTCTGAAGTATCAATTGAGCAAAACATTATGAGGATTCTAGGCACCATTGTCTAATTCATCCTGTGCAAATAAGTGTGGATTTTTGTTCCTGCTATAATTCCTCTCTTTTCTGCTTCCAGTCTCTTTGCTGTTTAACCCTAACGTCTTTGATTTCCATTCAACTGTGTTATGCCTCTCCATTTATGTTTCTTTCTTTTTTTTTTTTTTTTTTGAGTTCTTACACTCAGGAGACTATATGATATTTACACATGGATAGTTTACTTCACTTATGAGTATATGTTCAAGATATATCCATTTATATATGAAGTCTTGTAGTTTATCATTCTATATAGCTGAGTAATATTCCATTGTATAAATGGAACATCTTTATCGTTGATTCTTCATATAATGGGCATTTTGGTTGTTTCCAAGATTTGGCTATTATGAGTTGGGCTGCTATAAACATAGGTGCACAGATATCACTATGGTATGATGTTTTCAGTTCTTCTGGGAAAATTTCCAGTAGGATGACAGCTGGATTGAATGGGATTTCCAGTTCTAGATTTTTCAGGAGTCTCCACACCGCTTTCCAGAATAGTTGCAACACTCTGCATTCCCACCAGCAATGGAGAAGGATTCCTCTTTCCTCACAGATTCTCCAGCATTTGTTGCCAGTTGATTTCTTTATGGTAGCCATTTTTTCTGGAGTGAGATGGTATCTAAGTGTTGTTTCAATTTGGTTTCACGAATGGCTAGAGATGTGGAGTATTTCTTCATGTATTTGCAGAATCCTTGAATTTCTTTCTTTAAAGAGTGTGTGTTCATTTCAGATGCCCATTTCTGGATTGAGTCTTTGAATTTTAGGCTCCTAATCAATTTAGTTGTTAATAAATTCTAGATAAGAGACCTTTGTCTCATACTTACTGATTAAAATCATTTCAAAATTTGTGGGTTGTGTTTTCACTCTGTTGGTAATTTCTTTTGAGATGAAAAAAAATTCTTAGCTGCAGTAAGGGCCAGTTATTGATTCTTTCAACTGTCAAAGGTACATTTTGATTTTTGTCCATGAACTCTTTGCCTACCCTGATGTTTTCAAGGTTTTCTCTTACTTTCTCTTCCAGGAGATTCAATGTTTCTCTTTTATTATTTAGATCTTTAATCCATTTTGGGTTTAGTTTAGTGCATGGTGATAGACCTCGGTCAAGTTTTAGCTTTTGGCATATAGAGTGCCAGTTTTTCCAGCACTATTTATTAAAGAGGCTATCTTTCATTCAATAAACATGTTTGGCCCCTTTCTCTAAAATAAGTTGGCTGAGTGTGTTTGTATTTCATTGTGCATCTTCTAATCTCTTCCACTGATCCTCAGGTCTATTTTTTTGCCAATACCATACTGATTTTATCTCTGTAGCTTTGTAGTATAATTTTAGGTCAGGAATTATAATGCCTCCTGCCTTACCTTAGTTGCCCAGAATTGTCTTTGCAATTCTGGGTCTTTTTTGGTTCCACATAAATTTTAGGAATGACTTCTCAGGGTCTGTGAGGTATGTTGATGTTATTTTGATAGAAATTGCATTAAGTCTGTATAACAATTAAGGTAGTATGACCATCTTCACAATATTGATTCTTCCTATCCAAGAGCAGGAAATACATTTCCATTTTCTGAATCCTAAGATCTCTTTTTTTCAGAATACTGTAGTATTCATCGAAAAACTTTCACTTCTTTAGTTAGGTTAATTCCTAAGTATTTCATTTTTTTCCATTCTATCGTAAAAGTTACTGTTTCTCTAATTTCTCTCTCAGTGTGTTTGTAATTTGTATAGAGGAATTCAATTGACTTTTGTGTGTTAACATTGTAACGTGGTGTGCTACTTAATTTGTGTATTAATTCTAGTAGATTGTTGGTGGAGTTTTTGGGGTTTTCCAAATAAATTATTCTGTCATCTGCAAATAATGATAATTTAACTTCTTCTTTACCTATTTTTATTCCTTTTATTTCTCTCTCTTGTCTGATGGCTGTAGCTAATGATTTCAAGACCATATTGAATACGAGCGGTGATAGAGGATATCCTTCTCTTGTACCAGATTTGAGAGTAAGACTTCAGTTTTTCCCATTTCAAATTATGTTAGTTGTAGGATTTTCACAGATGGCTCTTATGAGCTTGAGGTACCAGCCCTCTGTTCCAAGTTCCTGCAGGACTTTGAACATGAATTAGGTTTGGACTTGGTCAAAAGCCTTTTCTGCATCAATTGAGAAAATCATGTGATTTTGGCGTTGGCTCTATTGATATAGTGTATTGCATTTATAAATTTGCATATCTTGAACGATCTTTGCATCCCTGGTTTGAATTCTACCTGGTCTTGGTGTATAATCTTCTTGATGACTTCTTGTATTCTCATGGTGAGGATTTTATTGAGAATTTTTGCATCTATGTTCATGAGAGAAATTGGCCTGTAGTTCTCTTTTTTAGTTGTGTCTCTCTCTGGTTTTGGTATCAGTGTAATACTTGCTTCTAGGAATGATTTTTGGAGGATTACTTCCTTTTCAATTTCATAGAAGTGCCGGGCGTGGTGGCTCACGCCTGTAATCCCAGCACTTGGGAGGCTGAGGCAGGAGGATTGGTGTGAGTTCGAGACCAGCCTGGGCTACAAAAGTGAGCTCAAGGCCAGTCTGAACTGCATAGCAAGACCCTGTCTCAAAAAGACAAAAAAACAAACAAACAAACAAACAATTTCATTGAAGAGTTTGAGGAGTATTGGATTAATGTCTTCTATAAGATTCTTGTAGAATTCAGTGGTGAATCCAACAGGTCCTGGACTTTTATTTGTGGGTAGGCTTTTTATTACCATTTCTATTTCATTGGCTGTTATTGGGTTGTTCACAGTTCTTATATATTTTTGATTCAGTTTGAGTAATTTATACTTTTCTAGGAATCTATCCGTTTCTTCTGTGTCTTCAATTCTGTGACAGTAAAGATTCTCAAGGTAGCTATTTATGATCCTCTGAATCTCTGTTAGATCTGTATTAATTTCACTCTCTTCATTCTTTATTGCTTGAATTTGAGACTTTTCTTCTTTTTGATGAGGTTAGCTAGGGGCTTATCACTTTTATTTAATCTTTCAAAGAACCAGCTTTTTGATTCATTAACTCTTTGTATTGTTTTCTTTGTCTCAATTGAATTAATTTCTCCCCTAATCTTTATAATTTCCTCCTGTATTTGGGTTTTTGATTTTGTTTGCACTTCTGTTTCTAGTCACTTTAGGTGTTGCGTTAGAGCATTTATTTGTTTCCATTCTGTCTTCTCAATGTGTGAGTTCAGAGCTATAAATTTTCCTCTAAGTACTGCTTTCATTGCGCCCCATACATTCCGTTAAGTTGTGTTTGAATTTTCATTAAATTGTACATATTGTTTAATTCGTGGTTTAATTTCATCTGTTACCCACTGGTTGCTGAGAAGGGTGTTGCTTAATTTCCATGCGTTTCTGGGTTGTTGCAGCTTCTTTTGTCATTTATTTCCAGTTTCATTGCATTGTGGTCAGAAAATATGCGTGGGATACTTTGTGTTTTCTTGCTATACATAAACATAACCTATGGAATAATATGTGGTCTATTTTATGAAATGTCCCATGTGCAGCTGAAAAATGTGTATTGTGAATTGGTTAGGTGAAACTTTCTGTGTATGTCCACTAAGTCCAGTTGTTAAAGGTTCTGATTCAAATCTGCTACTTCTTTGCTAATTTTTGGTCTGCTTGATATATCTTTTTGAGATAAAGGAGTGTTAAGGTCTCTTGTTAAGAATGTGGTATTGAATATCAGATTTTTCATATCCATTAAGGTTTGTCTCATATAACTTGGTGCTTCATGTTAGGTGCATACAGATTTATGAGTGCTACCTCTTTGTTTTGAATTTTGCTCCTAACCGGTATGTAGTTTCCTTCTTTATTTCATTTGACTAATCTTAGTTTGAAGTTTAGAGTGTCTACAAACAAGATTGCTACCCCTGCTTGTTTTTTTCTTTTTTTTTGGAGGTGTTGGAACATGCAGTATTGTTTTCAATCCTTTAACTTTTACCCTATGAGTTTCTTTATGAGTTAAGTGTGTTTCTTGTATACAGCATATCATTGGATTTTGCTTCCTTATCCACTCTGCCAGTCTATTTCTTTTATTGGAGAATTGAATCCACTTATCCTAATGGTTATAATTGAAATGTATTGACTTACGATTGACATGAGTTTTACTTAATACTGTTTAACCCTTTTTCTTCTGTGTTTAATTGGTTGCCCTATTCTGTGGGTTCTTTCTGTTCTCATTTGAGTTTGGGTCATTTTGGTCTCCCTCTAAATTTTTTTTTAGTATGCCTTGTAGGTTGGCTTTGACATCATGTAATTCTTTAGTATTTTCTTGTCATGAAAGTATTTCACTTCTTCCTCATATTTGAATGAGAGTTTTGCCGGCTATAGCAGTGAGGGCTGAAATTTGTTTTCATGGAGAATTGAAGCACTCTGCTCCATGTACTTTTTTTTTTTTTTTTTTTTTTTAAATTCAAGGGTGTTTATTTCCCAGTCAGGGATAAGCTCCTCTGCCTCTCAAGGTCTGGGCCTCACAAACACCACTTGGGGACCAGGAAGGGAAAGAGGAGGCATATTAAACAGCTCCCAACTGTGTGTGTACTTCGTCCCATGTTTGTCCTGGCTGGGTCCAAGGAAGGCCTGCCTGGAGATGGTAGCACTGAGAGCCAGGGCAGAGGCAGCAGGCCTCTGGCCCAGAGGACGGTATGAATGGAGGCAATAAATACTGACAGGCCAGGCACGAGGTTTCCGGGCCTTGGGGCCCAGGTGGGACAAGTAAGGCTCAAGCAGCTGGCTTTGTCCCCCAAGGGCTCCCTGTGGGGAGGGGGATGTGAACACTGCCCAAGGAGCAGAGAAGGCAGAGCACACCTGCCTCCCAGATGGGGCTGGAGGCACTAGGTTTTGGCAATCTGGCCCTCCCCGAGCCCTGGCTGGAGTAGGGAGGGGGCTGGCCAGGCCCTGGTAGGAGCAAGAGCAACACACCCCAGGCCTCCCCAGGTCAGTGGGATCAGACAGGACAGGGACAGGGAGACCACATGCTCATGCAGATAAGAGTTAAGGGTTAGCGACGGCCCCCAGCACACGTTCCACATGTTAAGGCATCATGGTTAGTGGTGACTGACAGTGACAAAGGGACTGGCCAGGAAGGTGTGGCTGGACTGGCCAGGGCCCCCGCTGTGTGTATCCTAGCTCAGCCAGGGTGGTAGTGGGGCTACTCAGCTCCATATTTCCTGGCCCTTCTGAGAACCAGGGCCCAGTCTGGGCCTGAGGGAAGACACAAAGAGGGAACCTGGAGAGACATGAAAGGGGTGGGAGGTTGAGCTGGAGCCCCCTACCCCAGCATGGCACAGCACAGGCAGAAGCAGCAACGTGACACTAGAGACCATAGGGGCCTGTGGGGAGAAGGGTAGGGAACGGGTGCGTGGAGGAGCTCTCCAGAGATGGACCAAGGGGGAATGGAGGTGGTGAGAGGGGCCCTGTAAGCACTTTGGTTTGGGGTGGGGAGGAAAATGGGGAAGGTCATATTTGTCCATCCATCCGTCTGTCTGTCTACCCTGCCCACCTCCCAGCCAGCCCTTAGTCCTTCCACTCTTTTTTGATGTTCAGGTTCCACTCCCCAGACAGATGGTCAGTTTTCTTATCATCTGTGAAGCGGGACTTGATGTTGTAGCTGCCCCAAGCCAGCACGCCCTTCGTTGCTTCCTCCACGGGTGTCAGGAACTCATATTCCTCTGCCTTTGGTCCGTAGCTCCCCACCATGTCATCAGTCTTTTCAATCTTGACACCTTTCCGGTAGGTGTGTTGGATATACTTCATGCCAGACACAATCTCCCTGTTCACACTGAAAGAGATTTTTATCCAGTATTCAACACCCTCCTTGAGCACGAAGGACTGTTTTTTGAAGCTTTCCAGATTACCTGTCAGGTCTAACTCCAGTGGGCCAGGGGCAGTGCTACATACTAGGGTCAGACAGGTCACAATGACATTGGGGCAGTTGGGATCAGCAGAGACAGCCACATGGGCCAAAAGGGCTTCCTTGTACTTGCGCAGGCTCTCATCATCCTTGTCCAGCTCCTGGATCTCCTGGATGTTCTTCTGGGCCGGGGGCTTTTAGTTGACTGAGTGTTCATCCTCCTCATTTTCAGCTGTAATCTGGGCCAGCTGCTTGGCTGTGGGCTCCTGCTCAGCCATGCTCACCTCTAGCCTGGGTCTGGGACACCAGGGGCTCGACTGCTACGCTCATGTTCCCTCCTGCACCCAGTGATGAACTTCGCCCACCCCCCATGCTCTTTTTTGAGTTCATGGCTTGTGAAGAGAAATCTCTCCTTATTCTGGTGGGTTTTCCTTTAAATGTGATTTGTTTCTTTTCTCTAGCAGCTTTTAGTATGTTATTCTTATGCTGGATTTCCGGGATCTTGACTATTATATGTCTGGGTGTGTTTTTAGTCAGGTTGATTTTTTTTTTAGTTCTATATGCTTCAGTTAACTGAATTTCTGATTTTCTCAAATTTGGGAAGTTTTCTGTTATTACTTCTGCTCATATTCTTTTTATACCTTTGGTGTCTATTCCTTCTTTGTCGTTGATTCCTATTAATCTCACATTGTTCATTTTTCTATCATCTTGCATATGTTGAATAATTTTTTTGCTGCATCCTGGTTGTTTTTAAGAGAACCTTTCTTCCCTTTTCACTAGGTGCGACTATGTCTTCAAGATCTGAGAGTCTATCTTCACTTCCATTCAAACGTTTTGCCAGCTTGTGATTGAGATTTTATTTTATTGTATATCTCTTTGAAACTGTTTCATGCCATCTATTTCTTTCCTATATTGCTCAATCAGAGAATATATCATTTTTTTATTCTCCAATAATTTTTTATCAACATCTTCTTTAATATTTAAGTCTTTCATTATAGCTATCCTTTCTCTCTCTAGTTCAGAGATTATTTCTGCTCTGTTCTCCTCTCTACCTTTCTGTAAGTTGTTCTCCTACTTTAAATGCTATTTACTTAGAGATGTTTTTTTTTTTTTAACTTCTGAGGTTATTTCTACTCTAGTTTCCGCTATACATTTCTGCAGTTGTTTTTCCACTTCAGAGTTTAATAATTCATGCATCCCTTTTTTTACTTCAGATATTATCTGTGATGTGAGTTGCTCTATACATTTCTGCACTTGTCTGTCTAGCTCAGATGCTACCGATTCAGAGATTTCGTCTGCATGATTTCCATTTTCTTGCATCGTAGTGTCTCCTGTGTTTGTTTTGTGTGGACTTGGGATATGGGATTGGCTCTTTCTCCTTGTCTTTATCATTTTCTATAGCAGTGCTCCCCACACTTTGGTGAACTTATGCAGCTAGCACCTATGGAAGTTTTTGTTTGGATCTAGAAGCTCAGGCAGCTGACTACCATGAGGCCCATGAGTTGGGAAGGTCGTTTGCAGTGTGGAAACAGTACTTAAGTGTCCGGGTTCGGGTAGTTCTCTAGTCTGGGGATGAACATTGGGTGGGAGAGTTCTTACCTGGTCGTTGTGAGGCCCAGTTTGGGAAGGTGGGTGGAATCAGAACTCGGGCTGTTGATGAGTCAGGGGATGGACTCGGGGTGAGACCACCTATTCAGGATGGTGGGTGTTACGGTTTATGTCTAGTTGTTCCCCAAAGCCTCATGCAATCATGGGGCATGGCTTCTATAGATTGAGACTTGACTCATGATCCCTGGGATTGTATTTTAGTACTGTTGGGATTATGGGTCTGAGTAAGGATGAGACTATGGGTGTGGTCTAGGGCGGATATCCTAAGGTGGCGAGCCTGAATGTAATATAAAGAGAGACAGAAAGACAGACTAAAGCGGTACTGTTGCCCTGCTGCTGTCTTTGGTTGGCTGCCTCTGTCACCATTTTGCTGCTGTTCCGCTGCCATGTACTGGATGCTCTCCGCCCTGCTCCACTCAGCCTTGGGCCAGCCGAATATGGACTGAAACCTCCAGTAACTGTGAGCTAAATAAACCTTTCTTTCCTTCATCTTGAGTGCCTGGTATTTGTCCCAACAATGAGTAAAAAGTAACTAAGACAGTGGGCATGTTTCGAGCTGGAGTTTGGACTGGCCAGCTCACGGCTGGATGGGGATGTCATGTAGGGGTCCGAGGTGGAGTCGGGTCATCAGCCTCATGGCTGAATTCTTTCTTTCTTTGTTCTCTTTCTTTTTTATTTTTAAGCAATCATTCACTTGAGAGAGAGTATAAC
The DNA here is from genome assembly GCA_004027025.1 of Myocastor coypus. Lineage (NCBI taxonomy): Eukaryota > Metazoa > Chordata > Mammalia > Rodentia > Myocastoridae > Myocastor > Myocastor coypus. The sequence continues at coordinate 8,980 of PVJA010052076.1, forward strand.
AATAATCAGTATGACATTGGAAGCAGTCACAATTAGATCAGAATGATAGGCATACCAAGCATGATTTTCGTATTACACATTGATATCCTCAGTGTATTTGTTTAGTTCACAGATACACGTATATATATATAGTTATTCAGGATATAAATTCTCCCAATTGCCTGCTAGTTTCAGAAACCTGTTGGAGATTTTTGGGACCATTGTCTTAATCATATTTTTTGTATCTAGGCATAGTTTTGTCCCTACCGTGTTTCCAAATTTTTCTTCTAGCTAGCTCTCTCTTCAACTTTTAAACTTTAAACTCTCACTTTCCATCAGGTATAGTATACTTTTCAATTTTTATTTCTTCTTTTCAGTTCTTATCATAGGGAGACTATATGATACTTACACATGTAGGTCTATTTTATTTCACTTAGTATATGTTCAAAATACATCAAAATACATCAATTTATATATGAGGTCTTCTTACTTATCATTCTTTATAACTGAGTAATATTTCATTGTATAAATAAACAAATTTGGGGTGGTACCAGGAATTAATCTCAGGACCTTGCATTGTCTGCATTCTCAACCCGTATAATTTTTTTTAGAAGAGTGACTTAAACACAAAATGCTCTGGAAGAGTTAAAAAATTAATGTTTATTGAAAGTGTTAATATTTAATTGTTTGATCAGTCTTACATACCTATGTCTGTTGATTTATACTGATTTGATGATGAAAATATATAATGAAACCATTGTTAAATTTTTCTTGTTTTGAAATTCTGTATTCTTTTTTTTTTTAAGAATTTTTTATTTTATTTATTTATTTTTTTCTTCTTTCAGAACCTTTGTTTGTTTATTCACTCATTTTTATGGCCGGCTCAGCCCGCCCCGAGGGCAGGGCTGGCGTAGCATGTGGTGCCGGGGATCGAACCACGGTCCCTCAAGCCGCCCAAGCTTCCCCAAGCAGGCACTTTAGACCACTGAGCCATCCCGCCGGGCCCCTGAAATTCTGTATTCTATGTACTCTTACTTGTTACTGTTTTTTTTTTTTTTCTATCTTTGTTTCTATTTTTACTCTTTAAAATAAAAATGTTCAAAAATAAAATGAAATTACGTTAGAAGCAGCACACATGTAAAAGCTCAGAATGACAAGCATTCTAAGCATGGTTTTAGTCTTACACACCATGAGTTTCAAAAACCTGTTGGAGATTCTTAGGACCATTGTATAATTCATCCTGAGTATATAAGTGCATGGTTTTGCCACTGCTATGTTTCTTAACTTTCCTGCTTATTGTGTCTCTTTGCTGTTTACTTCTTAAGTTCTTGGTTTCCAAGATAAAATAAAATAAAATAAAATAAAATAAATAAAAAATAAAATGAAAGCCGGGCGTGGTGGCGTACGCCTATAATCCCAGCACTTGGGAGGCTGAGGCAGGAGGATCGATGCGAGTTCGAGACCAGCCTGGGCTACAAAAGTGAGCTCAAGGCCGGCCTGAACTGCATAGCGAGACCCTGTCTCAAAAAGACAAAAAAAAATTAAGTTCTTGGTTTCCATTCAGTTCTGTTATGCCTTGACATTTTAATTTCTTGTTGTTTTGTGTCCTTATACGAGGGAGACTATATGATATTTCCACATGTAGGTGTGCTTTATTTCTCATATCAACATATGTTCAAGATATATCCACTTATATATGAATTCTAGTTTATCATTCTTCATAGCTGAGTAATATTCCATGGTATAAAAATAGCACATCTGTTGCAATCATTCTTCAGATGATGAGCATTTTGATTGTTTCTATGATTTTGCTATCACAAATTGTGCTGCTATAAATATAGGTGGAGAAACATCACTATAATATGATGTTTTCAGTGCTTCTTGGAAAATTCCCAGAAGAAATCATCATCTACTCAATCAAAGCCCATTGCTACTAGCCACTTCTCCCTGTTAATGAGTAAGGAAGGCTAAATTGTGAGGCTTGGGGCTTCAGGGTAATATATAGCTGCTCCAAGTTGTTCTAAAAAAGATATGATAATTTAAATCATCTGTATATTTTGCCTTCTGTACTTCTTTCTTCTTTCAGTCTTGGTGTTTTGTGGCAGGTGGGAAATCAATTTGTCTGGACACTGAATTCTGAGAATGAAAATATCTTAGGATCAGCACCTTCACTGAAAAGTGACAGACTCCTGAGTCTTCCAGTATAGAATAGGACTGATAAAGGAGAAAAGAACACATGCTGTCTTGCCTCAATATTTTAACGTTCCACTCTTTCAACTAACATAGTTTTTGGTAAAGGTAAATTCATTCTAATTTAATTTGTTATTCAAAGAGGAAATCTGGTGGTGCACATCGATCCCCAAGCATCAACTGTGAGTGTAAAGCAACAGAATATCAAATCAGTAAATCTATTGCACTTTGTGAAGAAGGTAAATTCCTCCCTTGCCTCCCAAGCTTTTCTCACTCAATCCTGAGTTTTTATGTTCAGACATAGTACATCCATCCCTGCATCTTCCAGCACTTGGAAATATGACAAAACGCTTCTCTAGTATCTGCATCACCAGGTTTTGAGTCTAGAAATAAATTATAGATGTGATCTAATCACAGTCAACAACTTGATCATACTGATTTCCACATGTCATGAATATGTTCATCACAGAAGAGCAGAATGTGGTCTCTGACCTGCACTAACACTGTGGCATCAATCAGGTATTACCCAGATGAATGTTCTAGGTGCCAGGAGTAAGCAGACATGATGGAAATGAACACCATTTTTATTGCACATGGTGTCTGGGAGAGCAATACAAACAGTGATATGGATGAATGAAAATACTTTACATCTTGCTTCCTCTCAGCCCCTTTTTTCTGGAGTCTGATGTAGGAGCCGTATTAATCAACATACATGGGAGAACTGGGATTAGCTGGCTTTTGATCCAGGATTTCACAAACATAGCATGCAACCTCAACAGTACGTTCTTCATATATCAAAATAAATGGATGTTTCAGAAGTTCTTTTTTTAAATATTTTTTATTGTTTAAATTTAACAATGGTTATATTACATATTTTCATCATCAGATCAGTTTAACTTAATACATATAGGTATATAAGATTGATCAAACAATTAAACATTAACCCTTCTAAATCAACATTACATTTTTTTCTTTTCCCCTTTCTTCTCTTTGAAAGTTGACATATTGCATATTGTCCTCACACTCGTTCTACAGAGTATAGTGTGTGGGCATGACCCACCTCCCTACTGATGTTGCTTAGAAAAAAAAAAGGAAGAGAATATACTTCTCTTTGGACTAAGAGGAAGCAGGTACATGCACAGTCAAATGTTCTGCAATTGTAGTGGGCCACCAGTGATGCTTGTAATATTGGACGCTATTGAATCTAAGCCTCCTAAAGCTCATCTCACCTATCTAGCTCTGCGTTACATGCATTGTAATTAAGCATTTTTTTTCTTGATGGGTGGTCAAGGGCAAGTCGAAGCAAGACCTGTATAACAAAACATGCATTTTTTTTGTATCTTCCAGGGTCAAATCCCCTCAGAATTAAGTTTGGGACCATAGACAGTACTTTGTAGAACTGTTGTTA
>PVJA010052078.1:0-12533 GCA_004027025.1 Myocastor coypus
GATCCCCGGCACCACATGCTGCCCCAGCCCTGCCCTCAGGGTGGGCTGAGCCAGCAATAAAAATGAGTAAATAAACAAATAAAGGTTCTGAAACAAGAAAAAAATAAATACAATAAAAAATTCTTAAAAAAAAAAAAAAGTGGATCTTGCTAAGTTGTCCTGATTGGCCTCAAGCCTGATACCCTAGTATTTGAGACTGCAGGGCACCACCAATCTGGCTACATTTCATATGTTTGCCAAGTCCATAAAGACTTAATTTTCAGTAGAAATTTATAGGCTTATCTTGTGTATAAAAATGCTTTTGCGAAAAACACTTAAAATTACTTCTTTTAGCTATTATGAGTACTACCTTTAATGACATTAATGTTATAATTTGCATGGTAAAGCATAGTTACATAAAAGATAAGCTCCAGGAGGCAGTTATCCAATGAAATTTACCAGAAACCTTTTTATTTATATTGGAATTTTTAAAAAGAGTGAAAACATCTCTATAAGGGTAATGTTAGAGTATAAAGAGAAGAATCCAAATTGGATATGCACTGGAATAGGAAGGAGAAAAGTTCCTGAACGTATCCAAGGGCTACAGACATTAAGTCAGTTATTTGTTTACTAACTCTAGAAGAAAGATTACGGAAAATTAAAAATTAATGGCTTGCATAGATTTCTTTAAAAAGTAAACTCATTTCTACATAAGATTTTTGAGAAGAAACTTACATGATGCATAATCATTACAGCCTACAGTTTGGTAGCTCCTGGTATGTTCGCAATGTTGTACACCACCAGCTATCATTTCAACACTTCCTTGCTTGATGAAAACAATTATGTGGTAAACTATAGTTTGCTGTTTGTTTCTTTAGATTTGCCTATTTTAAGTTACACAAAAGGAATTATAGTATACATATGCTATGTCCTTTTATGTAACCTTTAGCTTCATATGTTTTAGTAGCTAATCTAAGTTGCAGTGTGTTTCAGTACTTCCTTTGTGTCTGTATACCTATAATCTACTTATCTTTTCTTCTACTGCTAAATACTGAATTTGTACATTTGGCTATTTCCTGTTAATTTTTATGTTCAATTTCTCCATGAGTATGTTTTCATTCTCTTGGGTTTATACCGAGTAGTGGAATTATTATCATGTGGTAATTCTATATTTAACATTTTGAAAAATTCCTGACTTTTCCAAGTGACTGAACTGTTTTATATTCCCACCAGCGATGTCTAAGAGCTACTCTCTTCCAGTTTGTTCAAACTTGTATTTCCTTTTCTTAAAATTAAGTCATCTATTGGAGATGAAATAGTGTCTCGTCGTAGTTTTGATTTGTATATCCCTAGGAGTATAACTGAACAGTTTTCTCGTGCTTCCTCGGCTTCCTTGTCTTCTTGCTCTGGAGTTGTAGGAGTTCTTTATTCTGTATATTAAAACCTTATATGATACATAATTTGCAAATATTTTATTCTGTTTTATCTTTCACATTTTTATACTGGCCTTTGATGGCAAATGCTTTTCATATTTATATAGTCTGATTTAACTAGTTTTTCTTTGTTGTTCTATTTTTTGCATTAAACCTAAGAATATGTTGCCAAACCCACCATCATGTTTTGTTTTGTTTTCATTTTAGGGAAGGGTCTACAGGGTGTTCAGGGTCTCACTACTAGATCAAACTCATAGTGATCCTCCTGTTTACAGTCTCCCAAGAGCTGGGATTATGGGCATGTGCCACCATGCCCAGTCTCCAGTGCCATCTCAGAGCACCCCAGGAGCGTGGCTGGCAAAGCAGGCCTGGAGATCAAACCCCTGCACCATCGTGATTAATGGCTGTGTTCCTAGGTGTTTTATACTTTCTGTTGCTCTACAGTACTTAAGTTGTTGACTACTGAACTGAAATTTTCATATTGGCTAGGAGTCCAACTTCCTCTCTTTGCAAATAGTCATCCCTGGGTCACTTTTTTTGGAAAGCAAATTCTTTCCTCATTGAATGATCTTCACATCCCTGTTGAAATTATTTAAGCATATATGTTGAAGATTATTTCTGTGCTCTCAACTCTTCTTTTGGTCTGTTAACTCTTGATTTTTTCTTCTTTTCAGTAGTGGGAGTCAAACCCAGGGTTTTATACATGATAAATAAACACTATACCACGGACCTACATCCCTGGACCTTTTTCTTATATTTCGAGATTGAGTCTTCCTACATCATCCAGGCTTGAACCCACAGTCCTTCTGCCTCAGCCTCCCCATTATCTGGGTTTACAGGTGTGTGGTGCTCTACTTATCAATGCTGTTACAGGTTTTGAATTCAGGAACTCTTGAGTCCTTCATTACTTTTTCAATATTTCTTCGGCTATTTATGTTTTCTTGCAGTTATACATGCACAGTTGATATTTCCATTTTTGCACAAAGGCCATTGAACTTTGATGGACTTGCATTAAATATGTACACTGCTTTTTAAGACTGTCATTTTAACAATGTTCAGCATTCTAATCTATGACTACAGGATGTCCTTCGATTTAGATCTTTAATGTCATTCTACAGTATTTTGTAGTTTCCAGCATACAAATCTTCACCCTCTTTGGATAACTTTATTCTTAGATAGTTTGTTCTTGTTGACATATTTGTAAATGGAATTTTCTCTTTTTTTCCTGTAATTTTTCATTAGTGTAGCTACACATCTGATGTTGTATTTTGACCTTGAATTTTGCTGAATTTGCTTATTAGCTCTTAGTTTTTTGTGGATTTCCTCTGTGCCTATAGAGCTGTGTCAAATGTAAATAAATATAGTTTTACTTCTTTTTTTCCCAAATCTGGATGACTTTTATTTTTATTGTCCAGTTGCTATGGCTCGAGCTTCCATTACAATGTTGAATAGCAGTGGTAAAAATAATTATCACTGTCTTGTTCCCTTTAAAAAAATATTTGCTATACAAGGAATGCGTGTATACTTACTAGCATTTATAGAAAGTTTATAGTTTGGAAAAAGATCCATTAATGTTCGTATCTTGCCATCCTAGCATCGTTCTCTAGGTTTTCTGAAATGTTTCCAGTTCTCCAATAATCCTTAACATAACCCCAGAAAAGAAGATTCTCTGAGAAGTATAAATAAAGAGTTTTATCAACAAAAGATGACCTATTAGTATTACTGTCACTTTTATGCTCAGTGGCATGGGATTTATAGGAAGAACCATGACATAGAAAATAAAAAGTAAAAACAGGGAAAGTGTTCAGAAACCAGTTAGTACATATGAGCTATCTGAAAAGTTTTGTTTACGTGTCCTGTTAGGGAATAGTTTGTTTCCATACAAGGAAAAAAAAATTAGACAATGCTATTAAGTAATGTAGTGATTAAAGCTAGATGCTAGAGTAAGACAGGTCATATTAAAAAACCTAGCTCTGGAGCTGGCAAGATAGCTCAGTGGACTAAGCACCTGCTTTGGCAAGCTCAGGGACAAAGGTTCGATCCTTTTTCCTGCATGTGGTGCTGGCATTGGCCCCCAGGGTGCACTGAGCTGTGACTGAGTCCCAGGTGTGGTGGTGCACACCTGTACCCTCCCCGCAGTGCTGGGGAGGCTGAGAACAGGAGAATCACTATAAGTCTGAGCTATGTAGTGAGATACTGTATGAAATACATAAAACAAAAATAAATGAATGAATAAATAAATAAAACTAAAAATGGCAAAAGCCCAGCTCTGCTGCTTATTGACAATTTCTTAGACAAGGTACCTAATTTCTCTAAACTGGCATATCTACCCATAGAGCAGGGATACAGAGTATGTATTCTGCATGATAGTGCAACCATAGTACATTTTTAAGGGCTCATGGTCTTTTTTATAACTAAAGTTTATTAGGGAAAATATATTTTAAAAAATCATTTATTTATTTGCTAGAGTCTTGTTGCCCAGTTCAAACTCATAGTGATCCTTCTATTTCAGCCTCCCCAGTGCTGGGATTACAGGCGTGTGCCACCACGCCCCGCTTTAGTGGTCGGCACTGTGCATCCTGGGTTCTGGGGCCAGCATGGCATGCAGTACGGGGGATCAAACCCAGGTTCTTGCGCTTGCCACACAGGTGCTTAGACCACTGACATATCTCCCTAGCCCAGATCTATTTTTTAATAGGATTAAATTGAATTGTAATTTTCAAAATCTTGTCCTAGTCAAGAAAAGTTGTGTCAGGATGTCATGTAAGCACTCATGGTTTTACTTTTACTTGACACTATAGAGAAGGATATGTACTTCTGGGACACACTCCTTCCTTGAAGAATGCTACTGAATTTCATGTTACAATGGTATCCAGCTAGGAAAGAAGGTAATGCTGAAGAATCTGTAATCTATAAAATGTGTATATTAAATATTTAGCTTTTTTCAAATGCAGTGATCCCTCACTTATGGCAGAGGTTAGCATCCCGGTGATAAGAAAAATCTGCAAGTAGCAATGTTATATTTATTGTAGTATTTATATACACTTTAAGGCTTTGTAAGCCCTTCTCACACTTTCCTACACTTTAAGAAATACTTTTAATGTTCTTAATCATTTTCTAAACTTGTAAACCAAGTAAAATGAAAGAAAAATTCGTAAACCTCTGTAATTTTAACAACATATGTATACAGTACAGTATGATATATATTCATCTGCTAAAGAAACATACTGTAACAGTGTGATCACATTTAATATTCTTTTAATATGTTAGAATTAACACTTTTATATGCTTTTAAAATATTTTATGCAAAGGTCATTAAAACCATAAATACTACCCATATAAGTATGTATACAGTACTCTACACTACCTTAAAATGCTGCAATATAGCGAAAAATCCATGATAAATAGTGTAGATTAATGATTTTTGATGACTTGCAAAACAGTGAGTCTGCAAAAGTCGAACTGTGTCGTAACAAGCGACTACTGTAGTAGTGCTTTTAATCCAGTTTTGACTGCAGTTGTATAGAAATTTTTATTAAAGAGCTATCATTGTCTCATGTGTAACCGTCATGCTGATGTGCCACTTCCAGAGGTGTTAGATCATTAACACTTTTGCCTCTCAGAGAGAGAACAGGCAACAGCTTTGCTGATGGTTTTCTTTATATGCTTATATGTTCTATGCAGTGTTCCAGGAAGGATGTAAGACTTTCCTTATTGAGTTTCCAGTCTGAATTTATTACCAGTCACTTGGGTGAAAAAGGCCAATGAAATCACGTGCTATCTTGATAACAGTAATTTGATTGTTTCTATAATTGAAGTCCTTTATGCATTTTATAGGAGGTTGTAGTATTTGAAAACACATTCTTGCCTGTCCTGTGCAGACTACAAGGAACTTATGAGTGATGACCTCAAAACCGTTAGGTCCAGCCCCTAACCCTTACTGACTGGATACCAGATCCTATACTGAATAGGTCTTCAGAAACACATCTGGAGCCTTCAAGGTCTATTTCAATGAAATTGTGTCACTTTCAGTGACACCAAAATGGTATTTTCCTGATTGTCTGCATAAGGTAGTGGTGTTTCTCAAACTTTTCCCCACAGTACTTTGTATGAGGCCTTGTACCTCCTATAGAAGACTTCACATTATAAATAATTATTTGTTATATTTGTTATAGTAATTAGTTACCTACAATATTTATCACTTGCTTTGTTACAACAAAGATTCTAAGAGGACAAGTGAATCTTATTCACTGCAATACACTAAGTTCTTAATAATGGCTGACATTTAGCAAACACTTTTTATAATGGGACAGATGCGCCAAAATTACCCTGATGGCCCCTATAAGTCAACATATACTTCTTAAGCGATTTCCTCTACAAATGAGAAAATATCTTTGAAGTCTTACATTTCATTTACTTTTAAAATTTATATGACTTTTAAATCTTCATCAATTATTTGGCTCCTAATGTGTGCCTTTTCTCAGAAACACTGATACTTCTGGAATATGTATTCTAGTTTTCAAGGACACAACTGTGTGTGTAACACAGAAGTGAGAAGTGTAACTCTGCAAACTTTGCCTTGAGTTTCAGCTAATGACTTAAACTTGAGTTAGCACCTGAAAAATGGAGCTAAGAAAATGCCTTTAAGTTTTTTTAATTAGAACATTTGTGCATAATGTTTACATTAGTACAGAATATTTACATTTCTTGCATAAAATTGGTACAAGTATGTGACATGTTGTAATTTCTTTTTCCATCCTTTTTCCTCCTCTGTCCTCCCTCACCCTCTTGACCCCTTTCCCATCTATCTCCCAACTTCCTATCTGCTGTCCTTTATTTTGATCATCATTTATAACTTGGGTTTCTCATGGGAGCAAAACACTGTGATATTTAAATGTATTTCTTCTTTTTTGTTTGTTTGTTTGTTTAACATTGCACATCTGTTTTCCTACAAGTGACTCCAGTCTTTCTTTTATGGAAAAATAGTGGTGCATTGTGTGCACACAGTACATTTTTACATCCATTCATCTGTTAATGGACACGTAGGCTGCTTCCAAGGTAGAGCTAACAGCAAAATGAAAATTTAGCTAAAGTATTTGGTATGCAAATAGGCATTTAATTATTAGCTTGTCTTTTTCCTTACTAGAAAACTTCCGGTTTTCATTCTAAGAAATTTAATTTATGCCAGATTTTTCTCATTAAAAATACATAAACAAAAACTTTTACCTAACACCCACGTATGTTCCAATAATTGAGACAGGATTGTGGCTATCCACCTGGGGACACAAAATTCTTTTACTGTGTGTAGTGAATACCTCACAAATGAAAAAGCTCTAGGAGAATTTTTAAGCGTTTTCAATAATACCTACAGAGAAAAATTAAATTGAGTTCATTTTTATTACTATTTGTTTAACACAGGTTTACTTGTCTTGGACAAGTAAGACTTTATTGGATCTGTGATTTATTGCACTGGATAGATGCTCCAAATGTCATGAGACTGACGTAATAATGGGTGAGAATTTAGGAATGGTGTTCTCCAGAATGCAAGAAGTTTCTCAGTGATTGCAGGGGATCACAAAAGAGATCTTTGGTCCAAAGAAGATGTCTCTGAAAGAAGGTAGAACATCAGTTAAATTCAGCTGAAGGCTAAGATATATATTAGCTTTTGTACAGTAGTTAGAAATGGACAGTCATTCCCAGGATTGCAGATACAAATAACTATTCTTTTTTAGGGGAATAAAGTAAAAGGGATGAGTGGGAAGGCTTGACAAGGAAGCAGCAAAGATCATAGAGGCAATTCATTCTTCTACTTTCCTCCAATTGTCACTGATATGCTGTCATTTAGCTCCAAAGGAAAGAAAAGAAGGGTAATTTCAAAACTATTATTATATATAACATTTCACTTTTATGATAGTAGAGTGGGCCATGAACTTCTAAATCCACAGGTAAGAAATAGAAAATTAAACCATTCTTAGGAAGTCATAGGAAAGAAGCTGCTCAAAAGGAGAGAATACCTGAGATGGAGAAAATGAGAAAAGAAGGAAGGAATACATATAGGCATGTGTATATATACCTTACAAGATAGAGCTATATAAGTTTAGCTTATATATCTTAGAAGATATATATGATAGAATATATATATATATATATGTTAGATAAAGGAATTATACTACTAATTTCTATTAGTTCATTGAAAAGAAATCATGTTTACATTATTTGATCAATTTTACATGCCTATATATGATAATCTGAGCAACTACTTTGAAGATAATGATATGCAATGTAATAACCACTGTTCATTTCCTATCATCTTGTTTGGAAATTCTGTATTGTTTATATTCTCTTTAAAATAAAAAGTTCTAAAAGTTATTAAATATCTAGCTTTTATAGATAGAAGAAATGTTTAGAAGTTACTCAATTCTCTTCTAAAGATCACAAAACATAAAATATAATAATATATGAAATATGATGATATAATTTGCACATATGTGCAAGGTGGTGTTAAGATTATGGCTTAGAAAAATACTTAGCAAGGTAAATCTTGCCACTGCGAGATGGCATTGCAAAATCAAAGAAATTGCTTCTGTAATCTCCACTCTTGTTCAAATCCATTAACATAAATAATGACAAAATCCAATTATAAGTCAAAACAAGTCCATTTTAACAAATTGATTTCATGTAACACAATAAGGAAAAAGAAGCACTATATGTTCATATTAGTCGACGCTTCATTTTTTAAAAAATGGATTTATTGCTGGGTGTGGTGGCACATGCCTGTAGTCCCAGCACTTGGGAGGCTGAGGCAGGAGGATTGGTGTGAGTTCGAGACCAGCCTGGGCTACAAAAGTGAGCTCAAGGCCAGCCTGAACTGCACAGTGAGACCCTGTCTCAGAAAGACAAAAAAAAAAAAAAAAAAAAAAAAAAAAAAAAGGATTTATTCAGTCCCGGGTCTTGCTCTGAGGCTCAGACTCATAGTGATCCTCCTGTCTCAGCTCCTGCAGTACTGGGATTACAGGCATGTGCCACCACACCCAGTCTCAATTTCCTTCTCAGTGCCACAGCACGCCAGGAATTCAACCCCCGCCTAAGAACACTATTTTAGAATGGAAAGCTAATCTTGCTGATTTGTCTGTCATTGTTTTATACTTAAGATATATCCACTTTCAAAAAAAATAATTTGTTTTGAATTTTTATTTAGTTCATTTCTGGTTAACTCATACATAGAACTAGAAAATGTTTCTTTGACCATCATTCAACTTTTTGTCTAGGCAATCATTTCATGCTTATGTTATTATCACCCTCACACATTTTACCTCAAACTTTATAGTAGCTTGTCAATTGGTGGTAACCTTCAGGCTCATTTCTGCTACCAATCTTTTTTTTTTTGGGTACTGAGCATTGAACCCAGAGTCATCACACTTGAGTATCCTGAACCACCTGGCCCCCTCATTTTAAGGCAGAATTTCATTTGATATGTCTTGTCTGATCTTGATCTTGCAAGCTTCTAGTCTCAACCTCCCAAAGTACTGGGATTACATGCGTGTGCCAGCATGCCCAGCTCCAATAAACTTTTAGTAGTAAAAATCAGATGAGAATGTAGAATTCAATAGACCGATGTGTCGCAAACTTTCTGATTTTCATTTGGCTTTATTAAATGTCAAATCTCCATTACTTAAACAAAAATCTTCAGTTCCTCACATTTTGGTGGTCCTAGAAAACAGCTGGAATTTGAACAGGATTTACCTAAAAAGATAGCTACAGCAAAGGCATTCCGAGGGATATATCTTCAAAAGACTTTTTTTTCTGTATCTACTTCATAGCAGTACATTTTATGATTTCATGTCCTTACCTTGGGCAACAGAGTAATTCACTGAAGTTGCAGTAGCAGGTCATCTCACATCCTCTCCCATCCCAGAAATGATCTGGGACATTTACATCAACCTGTGTCAACTCAGCTACTCCTTCAGGAAGGCTGTGACAGTTGCGATCTTTTAGTATTTTCCTGTAGCAAGACAGGCGATTTAAAGGCATGGCTTGGGCTCCCAGCAGCAAAACCAGCCCAATGGTGACAAGTAACATAAACTTCATCTTGTCTTTTGGCCCTGAAATAGAAAAAATACCAGAATGTGTCGGTCTTTGTTTTCTATCAGATGGAAATTATGTGAATATAGAATTCTATATAGCATTTCTCTAAACTCATGGATAAAATGGTCTTTTCTATGGTCCTCTTTGTGATTCTCCAAGTATAGTTTTCTGGCCATTTGTGATAAAAGTAACTTAAATATTTATTTAAAATCAATGCTTGAGCCCAGCAAGATAGCTCAGCAGACTAATCATCTGCTTTGGCAAGTGCAAAGACCAAGGCTGGATCCCCAGTCCCCATCCCCAGGGCACACTGAGCTAGCAAATGAGTACAGGCATGGTAGTGCATGCCTCTAAGTCCAGTGCTGGGGAGGCTGAAAACAGGAGGATCACTATGAGTCAGAGCTGTGTAGTAAGATCCTGTACCGAATACTTAAATGAAAATAAATAAATAAGATGCTTAGATTTCATAGAAAAATATCAAATGGGAAATGCAGAGGGAGAAGAGAATACAATGGTGAGAGAATTTACATTTAACAAAGTACTTAGGCTTGTGTGTGTGTGGGTGTGTGTGCACGTATGCATATGTGTATGTGGATGGATTTAATCTCCAACACACTAAAAGCAGACAGATTAAAAAAGAAACATGGAATCTTTACCTTGTGTATCTTACATCTTAACAATTACTCTGTCAAAGAACTGCGCTTCTATCCTGACAGAAGGGGGAAAACTAATGCCTATAGATTATACTCTATAGATTATAGAGTGTATTTATAGTTGACTACGTTTTTAAAAATCTTCCAGAATTACTTTTAGGTCCTACTCATGGTACAAATTTTTATTAATGTCTTTTATCTATATAGATTATACCATCTTCCCTATTGTCGAAGACAGCAGCTTGTTTAATTCTTCCTTAAAAGTACACCAGTTATACTGAACCTTTAGATCTTCAATGATATAAACATCCCTCTGTAACACATGTGTCATAGGTTTACCACCTCCAGTAGCCTGGCTTTCAATATTTGTGGTCATAGGGTAGTGAATTCTGATTGTGTTAACACATTCCACTGATATTTTGCTTATGGTAAAAATTTTTTGTGTAGCTTTTTCCAGTAAGTCCTGGCTTGAACTCTTGAGCTCATACTAAACAAGGCAGATTCCTCTCCTCAGAGATATTTAAGTATACCTTTTGCTTCTAACTACAGAACATCCTCCTATATGTAATCAGGCTCACTTGGCTGCTGTATTAGACATCAAGAAAGTGCAGGTTATTTTAACAAAGGAAGAACAGCAAAGAGTACACAGGCATTTAGAGCTCATCCTGGAGACTACTGCCAATCCATCTTTCCTTGCTTGGGAAAAGGGAAAGAGATAAGGAGTATCTACCATCACATATTGTACTTTGAAAGAAAATATTGTTGAAACCAAATTGTAGCGTGGAATTTTCAGTTATTAGACATGTTAATACTAACTCATTTTAGATTACATGTTATATTTTGGAAGAAACGGGTTAGCTATTTTCTTTAAGTTTAGAGAAGAATGAATATTTTATTAAAATCCTGAGCATTTTAGCTTTTCCTCAACTTCACATTCTGAGAGACTCATTTTTGCTTTGCTGAAATATTTTATTTTATTTTATTTTACTTCTATTTTTTTTTTGGTGAGACCAGGGTTCAAACTCACAACCTTGCACTTGCCAGGCAGGCACTTGGGCCACAGAGCTATCTCCCCAGCTCCTAACATATTCTTTTCTTTTCTCCTTATCTATCTATCTATCTATCTATCTATCTATCTATCTATCTATTTATTTGATACAGGGTCTTGGATGCCTAATGATCCTCTTGTTTTCAGCCTCCCTAGCACTGGGATCAAAGGTGTACACTGCCAAGACCAGACTCAGTGGCCGGCTCAGTGTGCCCAGGGGAGGGGCCAGCGTGACGTTGTTACCAGGGACCAATCCTGGGCCCGGAATCTGCCTAAGCAGGTGCTTGCTCCACTGAACTATCTCACTGGCCCTGCTGATATATTTTCCTAAAGTTATCAATATTCAATTTAATTTCTATCTCTAAAAAATAATGAGAAGAATGAGAAGATAAAGAGATTAGTTTCATCATATACATTATATTAGTGGAGCGAGATGTTACAGTAATGTAGTGGATCATAATCATATATGTACACATGTCTGATACTTTTTGGTAGGCTTTTGCAGATAATAATTTAAATTTTGTATTTTAAAATAGTTCTACTGGCTGGGGAGATAGCTCCATGACACAAGTGTCTGCTTGGCAAGTGAAAGGTCATGAGTTTGAACACCAGTCCTGCAAACAAAACAAAACAAAACAAAAAAACCAGTTTTACCTTTCAGTTACTTGAGGTTAGAGGGCTTTCAGGTTAGCTCAGTGGTTAAAGCACCTGCATGGGAATTCTTGTCAGGCACAGGGGATGCCAGTTCAATCCCCAGCCCTACCATGAAGGCACCTGAATCAGCATTCCTCCGCTAAATAAATAAATAAATAAATAGGGGAGCTCAGCCTGCGCACCCGCTGCAGGCAAGCCCCTGCGCTCCTCGGCCCCGCCTTTGCGTTCCCGCGACAAACTTCCTGTTCCAGCCCAGACCCAAATCGCACTGCTGGGAGCTGAGCCTGTGCACCCGCCACGGGTAAGCTCCCTGCGCCCCTCTGCCCCGCCTCTGCGTTCCCGCGACTAACTTCCTGTTCCAGCCCAGACCCAAATCGCACCGCTGGGAGCTGAGCCCGTGCGCCGGCAGGGTCAGGATCCTTGGCCTGCCTTCCCTTTCCCCGCCCCCCCTTCTTTTTTTTGAACCTCTCCAGCCCAAGCTACAGCACCGAACCCATCAAATAGCCCGTTTGGCAACCGATCTGGTCCACGAGCCTACCAGGACTACTCAATCCCAAAGCTCCACCTCCACCTACAGACCACATCTGCCAGGATTCACAAAAGCTAGCAGCCAGAGCCCCAACACAAGAGTCAGGAACCTCTGTAGAAGAACCACCTTGGAGTCTCCAGACCAAACGCCCA
>PVJA010052079.1:0-12555 GCA_004027025.1 Myocastor coypus
TGCTATTTATTATATGCAGAGTGGAGCAATCATTATCACTATTTCTGGAACATTTTCAACTCCCCAGAAGGAATTCTGTATTCAACAGCATCCAATCCCTATTCTCCTTTTCTCCTAGCCCTTAATAACTATTAATCTGCGTTCCATTTTTAATGACTTCATATTGAGACAATTTAAACAAATAAAATCATACAGTATGCAGCTTCTTGTATTTGGCTCATTCATACAGAAGCATTTATCAGTCATTCATTCCTTTTATGGCCGCAGCATTCCACTGAAGGTCAGAGTAATGTTATCTTTGCATTGTTACCAGCTAGCCTAATAGTTTCTTATGTAACAGCCAATGACATTCTTCTTTAAATATTTCTCTTTTTAGATAGTCATAGTGATTTTTTCTTTTCAGTATGGCTGCCCAAATCTCTTCTCCAAATGTTAGAGTCCGCTAGATGAATAGATTTTATAGAAAGGATTTGCAAGGTAGGTAGGCTTACAGTGGCTGCCTGTGGAATCAATAGTAGAAAAATGCAAAATGCCTGCACTGTGGAGAAGAGTTGAAGGTCGAAGGTCAGAGCTTATTATAGTGCCTGCTTGGGGTCCATGCTAAGAAGCTGAAGGCTTTGCAGGAAAACGTGAAGGTACAAAGGCCGTGGTGAAGCCTGGAACTCTGAAGAAGAATAAGAAGACTTTTTTCTCTTTTTTTTTTTTTTTTTTTTTTAAATTTTATCCAGGCTGTAAACCTAATCATTGATGACACCCACATACAGGGTAGGTCTTTCCTCCTCAGAGTACAGGTTATGGATCAGTCATCCACAAACACACTCAGAGCTTTCTTGATTTGGTAGGGGATTCTTACTTAAGTTAACTTATCATAGTGATCACACAACTCCCCTACAAATTATCCCCAACTAAAATTTACAAGATTGATAACTTCTAGTTTACCCTCCATCACCCCCTTACGTGTATCTCTGTTCATTGACAAGATTGAGCTTCTTAAATAATGACTATATAAATATAGTCAGCTGCTCTCAAAGAGCCAGATTTTGTACAGAACCATTTAGGCACTTCATATTGTCTTTATTGTGAATGTCTATTACTTTCTAAGAACTAGTTTAGACAAAAGGACTTAGCTGAACAATATACATGTAATTTCTGTTCTCATGGATTTTAAAATTATTACATATATAGCAAAATAAATGAACAAGTATAAATTATAGCAATTAATTAAGATCATATTTAGGAAAATTAAGATGATATTTAACTTGAGAGGGGAGGGAAGTCTGTTTTGGTCAGAGGGGTATTTGGGATTGGCCCTGAAGGATAAGGTAACTCTAGCCAGTGACAAGATGGAGAGATGTAGGATTAACATGTGAAGACCTTATGACAAGAATGGACTTTGTAGTTTACAGAAAAAGGAAAACAAAGCATTGTGACTAGGATGTTGTGTGCAGACAGGGATCATAAGAGTTGTGATTGGTAAATTAGGCAGAGACCAGATCATACATCATCTTGTAGGTCTCGTTAAAGGTTTTAGATTTTTATCACAAGTACAAAAGAAAGCCATTGGTGTGTTTTAAGCAGAGAATTGTTAAAATACAACATTTGCTAATTAAATACCAGTCTTGAATATTCAGAGGGGGGAATCCAGATGGAAGAGTTTTTGGTATTCTGGTGAGAGCTGATGGTGGTCACACGAGGGGGATGGTGTGCATATGGATGAACTTGGAACTTGGAAATAGAATCTACAGGATCTGGCCACTAGTTGGTAAAATTTCTGAGGGAAAGGAGAAGAAAGAAGATTCCTAGTTTTCTGGTAATATCATAGGCAGCTAAATTATATGTAAATTAATATACAGTCAGAAGAGATCAGGCTGTCAAGGAAGTCAGCAGAAAAATAAAGACATCAGAACTATCTCTGGCAGTGTATCTGAGGAACACCAGGCCACAGGATAAAGATGCAACAACCAGGCTTACATGCCTCCATAAGGCATAAAGGGCAACTTTAAATTATACTATAATTGGTACCACCTGGTCTAGTAATGTCCAGATAGACATCAGTCACCCAGGTGTGTGACCAGACCTCCAGACCCATCTGTTCCCCAAAATGCTTTTGTTCTTTCCATGTACTATTTCTATATGACCTGCTACTTATTGGATGAATATTAGATAAACAGCTATATTTGTAGTCTTATCATTTCATTATGGCTTGACCTA
The DNA here is from genome assembly GCA_004027025.1 of Myocastor coypus. NCBI lineage: Eukaryota > Metazoa > Chordata > Mammalia > Rodentia > Myocastoridae > Myocastor > Myocastor coypus. The sequence goes on from PVJA010052079.1 coordinate 2,212, forward strand.
TGCTGTGCTCACTCATGATTTTGTACCAACCTCCTTGTGGTTTTTCTCTGTAAAGCATTCTTAGAGAAGTGATCTCTGTGGCAGCTCACTTCCAGGTATTCTCTTGTCTCTCAGGAGCTTTTATTCTTTTTTTTTTTGGTTTCAATTTTTTTTTAATTGTTTAAATTTAACAATGGTTATATTACATATTTTCATCATCAGACCAGTTTAGATTAATACATATAGGTATATAAGATTGATCAAACAATTAAACATTAACCTTTCTAAATCCACATTACTTTTTTTTTTCCCCCTTTCTTTTCTTTGAAAGTTGACATATTGCATATTGTCCTCACAATCATTTTACCGAGTACAGTGTGTGGGGATGACCCACCTCCCTATTGATGTTGCTTAGAAAAAAAAAAAAAGAAGGAAAGAATATATTTCTCTTTGGACTAAGAGGAAGCAGATACATACACAGTCAAAGGTTTTGCAATTGCAGTGGGCCACCAGTGAAGCTTGTGATGTTGGAGGCTATTGAATCTAAGCCTCCTAAAGGAGCTTTTATTCTTGATGAGTCAATGGTAGAGGCTTTTTAAAAATTACTTTTAATAAGAGATAACATTGAGACAGTTTCAAAACTCATTAGTAGGACAGCCACAATAATTGATACAATGCATATTGTCTTCATAGTAGTTGTTCAGAGTACAAGATGCAAACATGATAGCTTTTCTAAACACTATTGGTACAAATAATCCCAATTAAAAAAAAACTGTTACACTTTTTTACACAGAAATTTAGAAATCTAATGGCATTTTTCCTTGTCTCATTTTTTCTTTAATTAATGATAACAGGTTTTCTGCAGTGTGAGAAGCAGATGCTGGGCTAGACTAAGTTGAAGGATAAAGGCAAATGGGCAACTGGAGACAGAGAATGTAGAAAATTCTTTTGGGTAGTAGGGCTATGTAGGAAACTAGAGCATTTGTTGTTAGCCCTTGTTTTTGACTTTTTTGTCTTTAGGAAGGGAGAGAATAGAACTTTTTAGATGCAGATAGAAAGGAAGGTAAAGATTTCTGAAAGGTAGAGAGGCATTATTGGTGCTAGTAGTTCCCAAGAAGATGGCCATGTGGGGATGGACTGGCATTTCTGAAGTTGAAGGAATGTAGTAAGAGAAAGATAGGAGAATGTGAGTGGAGGTACAGACAGGCATGGGGATTTAGTAGTGTGTGAATGCAAGCATTTCCCTCTAGTAGGACTTCTTATTTCTTTATGAAGTACAGGTGAGTGGCTGTGAAAATGAAGAGCTTGGGAAATCCATCAGAGTTATGAGTGGTAGAAAGAAGGGAAATAATCATCGTGGGGCTGGGAGAGCAAGCTCATTATAAAAAGAGTAAGAAAAAAAGTCTACATTCTTTTTGCCTGGAATTCACTTGTTTATTTATTCCATGCTTTATGCTAAGCTCAATAAGGCATGTTTACCCTATGCTATGTCACTCACTGAGGACAGGGCAACAAATCATGCACAATTCAATTGTAGTTAATGCTGAAACAGAAGAATATAGAATGGAGAGTGGGAGAAAAGAGATATGTTGACATCACCCTGAGCTCTGGGAGGTAGATTTCTTAATGTAAAATACATCTGAGTGAACTGAGACTAGAACAGTATGAGTTCCTTAGACTAAAAGGCCTGAACAGGTGAGTGCAGGGCAGGTGATCTTGGGAACCTGGTAGGGCTCACCAAGGGCGAAGGTTAATGAGAATGGATGGGAAATTGTGAACCTTGGGGCTGGGGAGTTGAACAGACTCCATCAAGAAAACAATGTGTTTAATAGCTTGGATTGTGTTCTGGATATTTTGGTGAGTCAATGTGCGGGCTCTGTGTAGGACAGAAGTTGGATTTGCCTTTTTGTTCGATTACTCTGGCTATTGTTAAGAGAAGTTTGAGGGGATATAGGGTACAGCTGCATGAGGTAGGTCAGTTAGCCATCTATCACAACAGCCCAGGAGCATGTAGGACCAGATAATGATCTAGATTGTCTCTGCAGTTTTGCATTGTTCTCTAGAGATTAAAAGTCCTTGGAAGGAAGTTTCTATTGGAACTTTACTATATTTGTCAGGGATGGGAAGAGAGATCTGTCCCCCTGTGAGTCCAAGGCAGAAGACAGGGTCTTGCCTCCCAACTATACTTGTAGTAAGGAAGTCCATCTAAGTAGGACATTCTTGTTATTGCTGTGCAGACAAAATGATCGACATTCACAATATTTCTCATTCTGTAACTTTCCTTTTCACTCACTCAAATGGTTTAAAGATCTAAATGATTTACTTCCTTTTTAACTACAGGATGGATAAATCCCTAATAAATATATTTTAAATTTCATTCACTTCGATGTTCTAGGCCATGCAGAAGGCCTGTCCCATTAAGGAGTTTTCAAGCATCGTTAATTATGTGCTAAGTATAAATTATGACTGATTTATATGATTTCTTAGATTTAGGCTAAGGACATGCCAATTTCTAGTGTCAAAGGTTTGGCTATAGAATGATGCATAATTTGATAATACAATACATTTTTCTGTTTATCTTCCCAAATAACAGAAAAATGTAAGTGTACATAGCCCCAGGGCTCATGGGACCATATCATTTCATTTCTTTTTTTTAAATTTCTTTTTTTTTGTTGCATTTAATAAGAAATAACAATGTGACAGTTTCAAAACATGTTAGTAGTACATTTCTAGTATTTGATACAATGCATATTGCTATCCTCCTAGTAGTTATACAGAGCACAGAGTGTAGATGTGATAATTTTTCTAATCACTATTGGTACAAAAAATTTCTTCTCAGAGAAAGTATTTGTATACATAATCCAATGCTCCATAATCACAGTGGGTTGCCATTTCATTTCTTCTGATTATTCTTTTTTTTTTTTTTTTTTTTTTTTTTTTTTTTTTTTTTTTTTTTTTTTTTTTTTTTTTTTTTTTTTTTTTTTTTTTTTTTTTTTTTTTTTTTTTTTTTTTTTTTTTTTTTTTTTTTTTTTTTTTTTTTTTTTTTTTTAGAATTTTTTATTTTATTTATTTATTTTTTTTTCTTCTTTCAGAACCTTTGTTCATTCACTCATTTTTATGGCCGGCTCAGCCTGTCCCGAGGGCAGGGCTGGCACAGCATGTGGTGCCGGGGATTGAACTGCAGTCCCTACAGCCGCCTAAGCTTTCCCAAGCAGGCGCTTTAGACCACTGAGCCATCCCGCCGGGCCCTCTTCTGATTATTCTTTAGAAAATAGAAATTGTATATTCTACATATTTTTAAGAGATAGATGCTAATAGATAAGAAGAACAGAAACCATCATCTGTCTCAGACGCACCCATGACTGTCTAAGAATTTCTTTGCTGTCTGGCTTCATTAAAATGAGCTGTTTCAGGAATAGAAGGGTCTTTCTGATTTGGCCCACATTGTCTCATTAGGATCACTGGCCGCTGGTGTCACTGAAAATTACTTTGGAAATTGCTTGAACAACTCCAAAGTAATGATGAAATTCAAAGTCTGGCTGATCTGCATGGCAAGACCAGGCAAGAATTCATAGGTATCTAGTCACCAGACGGTAAAAAGTAGGAGTCAGGGATCTATATATTGAATATAAAGTATGGTAAGTTGCCAGAGGTAATAGGCAGCAATCGAAAGTGTAGACAGGAAAGGTAGGTAATGGGTTAGCTGAGTCAGCTGGGTACAATGCACAGATGCCTAGGGAAGTCTAAATCACTTAAGATCATTCATTTAGAAAATGAAGGATGTGCCCTAAGCTAGCTAGCTTCCTGGCTTGAAGATTTAAATGCAAGTTGAAGCAGGCTTACAAATAAATCAGTTATTCCCACACATGGGTGTGCTAGTATTTCTGTCTGTTTTGTGTTCTATGTCTTATGGCAGAATTATGTTCCTTAGCTCATGATGTCCCTTCCCTTAGCATGTAGTTCAAATACTGCCATTGCTTCTCAAGCCACACCTTCTCATGTCCCTCACTGAAGATCACCATTTTACTTTTAGTGAGCGGTTATCAAAAGAGAAGTATTGCTTGGGAAGCAGATGAATGAGAAAAGTTGATGCTGGCTTCCTGGAAAAAACTGTCTGCTTTCTTGGGAGCTTTGCTTAAATTCGGGCTTGTCCTAACAACCAAGACTGTCTCCCCTGGAGGAATACAGGAGCACAGACTTGCTGTGGAACATTAGCATCTTACACACTATCTCTTCTTGCAATGTCTACCTATATATCATCTATCCATCTATGTATCTACCTATGTATGTATGTATGCATGCATGTATGTATGCATGCATGTATATATGTATATATGTATGTACATATGTACGTATATGTCTGTCTATCTTTTTACAAAGACTGATTGAATCAGAGGCAGTGCATTCTATTCTTTGATACTTTCAGCTCTGGAGTAGAATACATCTCTTTTTATCTGTGTGACTCTGGATAAATTTTTTTTTTCTCTAAGCATAGATGTGCTCATCAGAATAATGGAAAGGTAGCTATACTCTCCCTGCAGAGGGAAAGCTCAGGTTTAGTGCCCACACTTTAATCTAGGATCAGCTTCTGCTTTGAGTCTCTCCCTTCTTACCTACTCTGCTGGAGCCATCTTGGAATCCTTTCAGGGATATGGGACTTTCTTTACATCTTTTCTCCTCAACTCTAGCAGATTGTTCTGTCCTAACGAGTTCTGGTTCATTTTCTTTTCTTTGGTCTGAACTTTGAATTTCTAAAGCCAAATATGCCTCCTAAAGTAGGCATCCAAAATTCAAAATAAAAGAGGGATAGAAAAATGTTCCAGACACTCCAAGAACATCAACTTCCAATTCTGAAGACCCACTGAATATCGTTTATGGATATTTTTACCTATTGAGCTACTCCTGTGAAGCCAACACAGGTCAAAGACATTGGGGAGGAAAGAGATACATTCTCACAAGTTCATTTTATTTTTGGTTTTTAACCCAAGATCTTCCTGCTATGAGAAAGTACCAGGTATGGATTATTGGTCAAAGCACCTTACACATAATTTAGCGTGGTGCTGCATCTTTTGCCAGTTGTCTCCACATAGTTCTGTTTCAACAAGTAAATTTATAATTAAAAAAAAATCAGTCATTGTGGAGATGGAATATCTAAAACAAGCAAGTCTTTATGATCACTTTAAATAAGTTCTTTTGTCAGGGGGAATTCTGTGGAGCTACTGAAGGTAAAGTCATTCAGCTTGTTTCAGAAAGTACACTGTTTCTTAATGGCAGAAGTTCAGTGTAGCCCAAATGCCAGCAGTGGGAGTCTTGGTCACCTGAGTCATGGTATTCAGTTTCCCTGAGTCATGGGAAAACAGTGTTGATTGTTGCCCCTGACCAACTGGACATTCAGAGACTGAATCATGAAAGTGAATTTATAGGAGTGTTCTCACTGCTTCTAAGGTGTCATGAACTTCAACTTGGCTGGAAGCAAGTTGTGCTTTTAATTTTTTCTTCTATTAACATTATGCTAATTTCATAGGAAAATTTGGAGAGTTGCCTTATTTTTTTCTATTTTTCATGAAAACAATACAAAATGTCAATCTTCTATGAAAAAAAATCTATTCCTTGAAGATATTACAAAGTGCCTATAAAACTGTTGAGGCTTGCTTCTTTTTCAAGTGTTTTTGCTTCTGTCTCTTTTCTTTTCTGGTTTTTATATTAGTCAAGAGAAAGCATAATATTTCTTCTTTCTCTATTTTTTAATTTTTAAAACTTGTAATTTTTTAGGGCCTGTAAGATAGCTTAGCAGGCTAAGTGCCTGCATGGACAAGTGCAGGGACCTAGGTCAGATCACAGGCACCACATGCCATCCCAGTCCTGCTCCCGCCCAAGGTACACAGAGCCAGCCACTGAGACGAGGCATGGTAGAGCAGGCCTACAATCCCACCACTGGGGGACTAAAAACAGGAGGATCAGTACAAGTCTGAGCTGCATAGTGAGACCCTGTCCTACACACATTTTATTTTTTCTTAATTTTTATTTTTTCAAGAGAACAAAAAATAGTCAAAAAACTCGCTAATGCTAATACAGAATTTCACCCAACAAAATGATCGAAATTCAATAGTTGTTGCTATATTACATATTGTTGTCTTTAGATTAGTTGTTCAGATTATTAGACATCAGCATGAAAAATTAGTCAAAATTATGAAAATTTTTAAAAAGGGGAAAAATAAGCGTTATCTGCTCCTTCCAATATAGCAGCAGATTCAGCTATCCTGTGTCTATGCATGCATAATTCTTTTTTCTTTCTTTCTTTCTTTCTTTCTTTCTTTCTTTCTTTCTTTCTTTCTTTCTTTCTTTCTTTCTTCCTTTCTGCATCCTAATTGTTGCTTCCCTTTGAACAGTTTCCCTTTCACAGTATCTACTGTGCCTTTTGCATTTTATTTACTCTTTCAGGTTCTTACAGTAGGGAGACAGTATGATGTTTACACATGAAGAACTTATTTATTTCACTTATGAGTATGATCTCTAGTTGCATCCATTCATCTATAAAAACCTCAAGTTTATCTTTTTTATAGTAGAATAATAAAAAACACATTGTATTAAAAACACATCTTTGAATTAATTAATTAATTAATTAATTTTAACACTACATCTTTTTTATCCATTCCTTGGTTGATGGGCATTGGGGTTGTTTCCAAGATTTAACTATGACAAATTGCAGTGCTATAAACTTGTGCATATATCACTGTGGTATGATGTCTTTAGTTCTGTAAAAATACCCGGAAGGGGAACAGCTGGCTTGAATGGGGCCTCAAACCCTAGTTTCTTAGGAATTTCCACAATGATTTCCATCGTTGTAGAACCAGTCTGCACTTACCAACAGTGGAGGAGAGCTCCTCCCCCCACTCCCACCTCAGCAGCTCCCCCAGCAATTGTTATTGGTTGATTTTTTGATGATAGCCAGTCTTTCTGGCATAAGACGGACACTCGGTGTTGTTTTAATATGAGTTCTTCAAATAACCAATGATGTTGAACATTTTTTTCATACATTGTCTTGCTGTTTGCATTTCTTCATCTGAGAAGCATATATTTCATTTTTAAAATTATTATTTCCCTGGTACAGTTTGGCTCTTAAGTGTCCTGTAAAAGTTTGTGTGGTAAGGTTTGGTTTCCAAGGTGGGTTTTTTAAAATTTTTTTTTATTTTTGCTTTTTGTATTTTAGGGAAGGGTCTACGGGATGTTCAGGGTCTCACTACTAGATCGGGCTCGTGGTGATCCATCTGTGTACAGCCTCCCAAGAGCTGGGATTACAGGTGTGTGCCACCACACCCAGTCTCAGTTGTCATCTCAGTGTGTCCTGGGGACAGGGCCAGCACAGCAGTGGGGCCTGCAAGGCTCCCATGTGGTGTGGTGTCATTGAGAAGTTTTGCAAGGCTTAAGAAGAGGGCCAAGGAGAAGGGCTGTGCTGGCCTTGAAGGAGACAAAGGAATCCCGTGTTGTCTTCTCCCTGCTCTCTTTCCTCTCTTTGGCCTCCTCAAGTAAGCAGCAATCAGTTTTTTTTTTTTTTTTTTTTTTTTTGCCTGTGCTCCTGGTCACTGCCATCTGGAGCACAAGCCACAGGCTAAAAGCAATGGCTCTGCTTGATCATATGGGGGATCCTTAACCATGAAGTTTGTAAGTGGAGTATTTCAGGTATTTGTTATAGGAGCAGAAAGCAGAATGACACATACTCTATTCACATATTCTTGTCCTTTCTGTGCTGATTTGTGCATTTTATGTTTGTCTAGTAATACAGCCCTTGTATCATGTTGCTATGCATATATGCCTTATAATTTTTATTACTTCAATATATGTGTCTATATTTTCTGTATCTGTACTTTTTCTACAGATTGTTCATCTCCATCTCTTATTAGCCTTTCCAGAAATTTGACTGTATTATTAGACATCCCAGAAGGAACCCCTTTTTTAAATCAGTGTCGCTGTTTCTGATTCTCTTTCAAGGTTTCCTCTTTCTAATCTTATTAATTGCAATGTTATTTTATGTCAGATGAACATCACTGTTTTTTATCAAACATTGATTTGCCTGTTTTTCACAGCATTTCACAAACCTTTTATAATATTCATTTTATCTAATAGTGTATCTAGAACTATTTTTTGCACATTGGAATAATATGGCTATCTTTTGCTATTTGCTTTTTAATTTTTTTTTGCAAAATGATCTGAGAATGTAGTCTGTTATGGTGATCATTTAAAATTAATTAAAAATTTCTTTGTCACTTATATGCTTGATTTTTAAAAACAACCTTCTATAGGCACTGTAGAAGGAACATTCTGCATTTTTGTGAAGCTACTATTGAATTATCTGTTTTTTTCAGTCTTATTAATCTGTTACTTTTGAATCGAGTCTACTAAAATCTTAATCCTTAATGTACCACAAACTTAGCTATTTTTTTCCCTGTAAGTCTTCATTATCATATGATATGCTATAAAAGTACATTATGGGCATCTATCTTTTTATGTTTGTCATATTTTCTTATAATATTTTGCCTTCCTTTATCATTTAAAAGCTTGCATTGGCCTGGGAAGATAACTCGGCGGTCTAAGTGCCTGCCTGGCAGGTGCAAGGCCTCTAGCAGTTCAGTCCAATATATAGTGCCGGGGGCGCATGCCTGTAATCCCAGTACTGGGGAAGCCCAGACAGACGAATCACTACTGCATTGTCCGAACTGCGTAGAAAGACCTCATTATAGAAAGAAAGAAAGGAAGAAAGAGAGAAAGAAAGAAAGAAAGAAAAAAAGAAAGAAAGAAAGAAAGAAAGCAGCAAGAAAGAAAGAAAGAAAAGCTTGCATGCAATTATTTTAGAACCGTTATTTTAGACACTGACACTCAAATGCTTTGGGTGTTTGATCGCTTTATGTTTACCTTGTGCAGCTTTTAAAAACTCTTTTCACTTGTAATTTGTACACACTCCTTTTTTATCATCTGTGAACAATGGTGTGGCCCATAAAAATCAAGTATGATAATCTTCTTATTCTCGTCATTGCATACTGAATTTAATGTGTTCTATTTATTGCTGTCATTAATATTGGCTTATTTATGACAAAAACATTTAGCATGCTTTTTGTTTCTCAAGCTTACTTATTTTTCTGCTTTGCTGTAACTTATGGGAAATAACAAGGATTTTTGATAGCCTTTATCTTTAACTGGTGACAAAGTGTGTTCTACGTTTGTATTGCGTGGCAGTCGCCACAGCTCACTAGAAGGCATCCATGCAGTCCTTTGCTCCTATCCGTGTCCTGGGCTTATCATCAACAGTGTCTTCACCTGCACGGAACAAGAACGCTGCCGAAGTTTTAGCTCTTTGTTCTCTTTTCCTTCTATAAATCTTTGCAAATATTACTTAATATACATTATTATACCTATTATATGGTATAGATTAAGTGTGAATTTATTGTGAATTAATTGTTTTAATGATTTAAATCATTTACATTCTTTCTTTTTTTCTTTTTTATTTTTTTTTTTGTCTTTTTTTTGAGACAGGGTATCGGTATGCAGTTGAGGCTGGCCTTGAGCTCACTTTTGTAGCTCAGGCTGTTCTCGAACTTGCACCAATCCTCCTGCCTCAGCCTCCTGGGTGCTGGGATTACAGGCATGAGCGACCACGCCCGGCTCATTTACATTCTTTCTTTAAACACATTTTCTTATATCTTCTGAGTAAACTTTTTGCTTACTAGAGTACTTTTAAGTCCTAGTGTAAATGAGAATATCTTTATTTTCTCTTCCCAGGCAAATGAAAATATGTTCTTTAAAAATATTACATATTGTTCTTTACTTTTTAATTTAAAAAAATTTTAATTGGAAAACAACTATATATTTATGGAGTACTGTATGATTTTTGGATAAATATTTACATTGTGAAATGGCTAAATCACACTAATTAACGTAACACCATATATAGTTATCTTTTTTATGTGTGATAAGAATATTTAAAGTTTAATTTGAAAACAGGATGTACATTGAGTTTCAAGTTTAATTGCAGGCCTGCTTCAGTTAGGATCAGCTAGAATTTGTATCTTCTCTTACAGAATTTATTCATATAGTCCTTCCATTTCTGTTCCACCCCACCCCACCCTATCCCATCCCATCCCACCCCAGTCTACCCCACCCCATCCCATCCCATCCCACCCCACCCCAGTCCACCCCACTCCACCCCACTCCAGTCCACCCTACCCCATCCTATCACACCCCATGCCAGCCCACCCCACCTCACCATACCCCAGCCCACCCCAGCCCACCCCACCCCATCCCATGCCATCCCACAGACCAGCGCTTACACCTTTTACATGCCATTGTATATACTGTGACTTCTAGGGGAAA